>PTEX01000385.1:199047-254460 GCA_003342815.1 Eudromia elegans | reverse complement strand
CCACAAAACCACAGGATAGAGAGATGTTGGATTAGAACCATTCCCTAGTTTGATTTTTCTTTTGAATATGCTAAAAGTTGGTCTGGTTGCCACAACCTGCCATTTCTCACATTAAGGGAAAAAAAAAGCAATTTTTCCTTCCAGTTCAGGAGCGGAAAACTCTTGCCCTGCTTTTCTCAGGTTTTACCCTCTAATGCCTCCTTCTTTGGAGCTCCAAAGACCAAGACTCAAAGAAGCTTTTTTCTGTTTTTAAATGCTCAAGCACACATGCAAACTTAGTAAGGAAGCACTGAGGACGTCTCCGATTCATCACTATTATCTGCAGACTCTCCTGCTTGCTGCTCAACGCACAGACTGTATTTTATAACTATATCTTTCTCACAGCGAAGACAGACTCACGTCGAGTTATTTATCTCCATTATCAAGTAACTGCTTCACAGTYCAGCTTTCGAACAGAACAAACTCCATGGAAACATGAACATCCTTTTGGATTTAATTAGGGTACAGTCACAGAGTCCAGAAGAGACGCCTGAATTGAAGCATTAGCACAAAGCGTAGACACTGAATCTCAACGAAACCACAGCAATTTGGTGGCATAAGGCTGGGTGGAAATGCCCAGGGTGGTGCAGCCTTCCCTGCGTGCAAGGCACACAACCTGCCCTCAGCCAAGCAATAAACTCGGCTCTGACAGCAACCACCAGCTGAGAAAGAAATTATTTTGCTACTTCTGTATCACAGAAACCAGAGATTGGGGATGATTTGAGAGCTGGTATGCACTGTGGTCCAAGTCAGAACTCAATTAGACAAGCTGTTTCCAGAATAAAATCATTGCTTAAGAAACCATTGACAAAATACTCTTTATCGTGTACTTCAAGTTTTTTTGGATGGTCAACACTCAAGTTAGGTTCCTGCTCCTTCCTTCAGGTGACCATCGCTCATGACCTGACACCGATTTGGGAAAGACAGTAGTCATCCCCACCACGGAAATGTTTGAAGGCAGCCAGAACTCCAGACTAAGTTCATCTGATGCCCATCAAATTTTACATTTGTTTTGTTTGTTTGCTTGAAAACAATTCCGTTTTCACCCAGATCACTCTCCCCATCACAAAGGCCAGACTGAAATGAGAGTAAATTGCTTGCAAGATTTGCCCATAGATGCCCATCTGTGATTACAGGTCTTGCAATCATCTCACTATTACTGTGTGCTWTGTCCTAGTTTCTTCTATCCCCTTGTCCTCAATCTGCTTGGATTTTAAACTTTGAAGCAAAGAACATGTTTCTGCTCTTATAGAATAGTCTACATCATGCAGTCAGGGGACAGGGTGCAGCCAAGGGAATCCAGGCACCACTGCAATATTCATCCAAGTTAATATTAACAGAAAGAGTAAGAATTTTTCTAAAACCATACATTAGGTGCACTAGAGAGCTGTCTGCCTGTTTCCAATCCATAATAATTCATGGCTGCCAGGTTACCTTGTGTGGCTCAGGAACATGCTTTCGAGCTCTGACTCATGAAACAACACGGAACAAACCTTGACTCCACTAACGATATCTGATTACAATTTAAAACAAAGCAAGGAGTCCAAGAAGCACAGAGAACAAACAACAAGGAACAAAACAAACAACAAAATCCTGCTGAACAACAGGAAATCTGCACAAGCCTCTTGCTCTCACAATTACTAACACGTGCATCGAAACGGATACCTCAAGAGAAAGATGTTCAATTAAGATTTTCCAAGTGGATACTTATAGAAAAAAACAAACCAACCTGCCCCTCTCACCACTTCCATAAGTAAGTTTATAGTACAGTAACAGTTCACACCAAAAACCCAAGTGCAGCGTGTCCAATTTATGGTGAGGGGCAGGCGAGCACTTGGGCAGTGCATGCATGAAGCTCCAAGGTAATAACGGCTCGCTGGAGACCTAACACATCTTTTCATGAACTGTTTTTATTTCCCCATATGTAAAACGAATATAATTCTAACTGATCAAGTGAATACCAAGAGAGTCTAAAAGTAAACTGAAACTGCTTCACAGCACCGAATTGACTATTCATTTCGGTTTCTTACAGGAGGAGTAGGAAGAAGATCCTTTCAAAAACCAACCCCTTTTCTCATAGCAAAGCACCATCTGGCACATCATCCAGCCCCCCTGCTGTGCACTGAGACAGAACATCCAAACAGTTTGTAGTATTAGCATAAAGAAGAAAACACAAAAACTACATCAAAAGATAGAGAGGATTGCTGCTTCTGCTAAAAAAACAGAATATGGGCTACAGGAAGGGAAAACACCACACAACTACCCAGCGTTTAAACACAAGCCGTGAGCCAGCAGCAGGTTAACCACCACTCTAAAGCCCTGCAAGGCTGAATAAACAATAGATCGACCTGATGAGGATGGGCTAGCAAGGTCGGCAAGCTAAGAGTTCACTCTACCAGCTGTGTTTTGGACCATATGGCTTGATGTGTTTTCACACAACACTCTCCTCTTCCCACCGCAGCCGTCTGCTGCGTTTTTGCAAGAACTTCAGATGCCAGCGTTGCAAAAGGGCCCTGTGGGGCTGCCAACACCTCACAGCCATCAGTTTCGAAGCAGACAAGATACAGGCGAGTGAGGACAGTCCACGTGACCAAAACAAAACCCAGAGTTTGTCGCAGGGCGCTTTCATCCAGACAAAATACTTTGATTCGGAATAGCCCTTTTGCAGACTAAAGTTTTGTTTGCCTTGCAGGCTCCTCATGCTGTCACATAGCACAACAAGCCTACAACAACCCATACTAAGTACCCACTAGCAAGCGAGCTAAGGTTATCTATGAGATTTTTCAGTCATCTCTCTCAAAGTAAGAGACATCTTTAAATCATGAAGAAATTTGTAAGCACGGTGACACATTACCATAAGTTGCATTTATATTGCAAAAGCTGAACGAGTTCAATCTGTCAACTCCATTGCAGCTCTTAACATTTCATAGATACAATGGGTTTAGATGTCAGCAGAGAGGATTTCTAAGTTCCCCGTGCTATAAAAAAAAAAGCTTCTCATGTTAAAAAAAATTGCAATTCTGACCAGTTCAGCAGTTTTGAGCACTCATTTTCACTCCCTCCAGTAGTTTACAGAACTTGTCTGGGTTACTGTGAACATGTCCTAGAGCATTCACGGTCCTCACTTTTAGAACAGAAACACAAAAGCATCAGAAACTTTTCTGACTGAAATGTGACTGAAGTTTCCAGTTTTCAGGCCCTCATGTTCTCATTCTAAGGTCAAAATTGCAAAGAAAAGATGGTCACTGTCTGATGGAACTGAGATGCCCCAAAGCTCAACTCCTGATAACTTTTTTTTCTGGTTTCAAGCATCAACAGTATCTTCCCATTGCTGTTCTGCCATAAGCTACAAGCACCTAAGTACCACGAGCTCTAGACACAACTAGGATAATACATGATGCAATATGGGAAGACCTAACTTTAGATAATTTGGAGTACCAATGTCGGCAGCCAGAATCTCCTCCACAAATCACTTCATGATCAGCTCTTACGCTTGCTGCTCACTATACCGCCTCAGCAAAAAAAGTCTGATCTTGAGCACCAACCTAAAATTTCCCCTTCAAATGCAGCAGGAAGCCACCTCTGGATTGACAGGCATCTGGATGTGTTTTGGGTTTTTTTTTTTTTTTTTTTTTGAAAGATAAACATTTATTTCTCTTGATGCAGTAATGAATAAACAACTTACCCACAGCACTGAGCGCATGCTTGAGCTCCAGAGTAAAAGCAGTAAGAGGCACTTCTTCAGACACCGGCATAATTGCTACCGTGGAGAGGTTGCTAGCAGGGTTTCCAGCATCCCACTTGCTACTCGAGGTGTGTAATCCAAGAGGATGACCTGCTCAGAAAATTGAAGAAAAAAATATCATCAGCAACCCAGAAAGCTAAATGTCATTTTATTTCAGAGAGCATTGTTTTCAACCGTCAGGCAGCAAGGAAAATACCACTGAACTAATCTTTGTTATATCCTCTATTTAGCATCAATGGAAAGAGCTCTCACCCATTTAATTCACAACAGGATGAAGATCAACTTTGTTGTTGACATTGCAGGTTTGGGTAAAAGCAAGAGGTAATGTAAAAACATCTGAGTATAGGAACGGGTAAAATGCAACAAGCATTTACATGACCTATTAAAAAAGGAACAAAGGGGCAATTTGAACCACTTGTTCACCAAATAAAGATTTTACAGGGAATAAATATCTCCACTTCTTTTCCTTCCTCCAAGATGAGAAAAGGAGAGCTTCATAGAATAAAATCTGGAATTCTCAAGTACCTGTGGACATGTCTCCAATATATTAAAGTAGGCTGATTAAGTAAAGCTCAGGAAAAGAATAATGATAGGGGTGTCCCATAAATCAATCTTAATTTTAATACTTCTTTAAGAAAAGCAAATCTCATACAACCTTACTTTACTCCTAAGACCTATTGACGCAGCCATAAGTATGTAATAAACTTAATGTCACCTAAGTTAAATTTTAACATCCTGCCATTTATTTCATCCAGCAAAAGGTCTAAGATGAATGATTACAATAAAGTTTTGAGATGGACTTATGGGAGTACTCGATACGCTGTAACTGATACGAAAGCTCTTTCAAAGCCTGTATGTATGATCCACTGCACAGGATGCCACAGGACACAAAGAAGTATCAGCTGAACTTCTCATGTATATTCAGCCATTGTGTTATTCATTTCACATCTTCTAAAATAGTCCTGCACAGAACATTAAACAGATTTTCAACTCTTCTTGGTGTTCTTCAAGATGATATTCATATGTTCGAACAAATTATGTGTCACTGTTCAATTCTTCCATCTCCATCAATCCTTCCTTCCTCTCGACTTCAGAGACATTTCTCCAATTGAACTGCTATAACCATTGCTAATTCTCCTCCCATGTTCTCCAGATCACAATTCCAACCAATTCCCCAGGGCACACTTTGCCTTACTCCACAAGACCTTTAAGTATGCAGCACAATTTAAGTGCAATTACCTCTAGAGATTTCTATACAAAGCCAATTACACAGACTTTGGAATTTGTTCTCCAAACTGTTCGAGAACAACCTACCAAAATTTAGTCAGTTAAAGACCACACTTTCAGTCTCCTTGGGATATTGCAAAAACAGCAATGAAAATAACATCATAAAATTTTTGTATTTAAATAAACTAACAAACAAACAAACATCAGCAAAGAGCCTCACAAGGCTATTGGTAATTAACATGCATTTATTTCCTTAGAAAAACTATGTGGAAATATCCTCCTACTCATTTCAATTTCTCTAAATTTACTTTGTTTCAGCCTCTGCCACATGCACAAATTTTAAGAGCCAATAAATAACAAATGGCTTGCTGTCAGACAACGCGTTCGGATGAGGCAAACACAGACATGCTAAGTCGGCCCATACGCGGACCCCATTCAGCATCACTATTTGATTTAAGACTACAGAAGCTGCTATTTCTGATACTCCCTTGGAGCTCTCACAAGGAACTTCAAGGAAATTTCACGGCACATATGCAGCAGTTCTTTTCTATCTCAACTGCAAATTATTCCACTTCCATACTTAGCTGGTGCACCATGCACGTATTTTTGGGGGGTTTTTTTGTACAATTAAACCACCATTCACTTGCAGCCACAGCTAAGATCAACTCTTTTTGAGCATGTGCTTTCTGTTCCTGGATTTAATGATGTAAATCTAGTTCCAAGAAAGCACCAGAATAGATGGGAATGGTCCAGGAATGATTCTTACCTCCCTGCTGAAGACTGCCAAGAATCTTCTCACCCAGCAAATGAATAAGTCTAGTCACAACCTAGCAAGGGAGAAAAAGAGAAAAAAAAAAAGAGGAAAACAAAATAATTAGGCAGAATGTACTAAAAATAGCGTGTCTAAATGGGTATTTTCAAGCTTTTTTAAGATACTGCCCTCCGCATGAATTCTGAGAAGAGAGATACTAATAGAGGAAATGGAGAACAAAAATCCAGTTATTTTGGAAGCACAATTAATCATATTTCCAGCTCTTTTCGTTCTCCTGTGTGCTTACACCTCTAATATAAATCTATTCTCATTATGCAGCAGTTGTTGCATGTCTGCACCACCAATAGGTGCTGAAAAGGCCCAGATCTGTGCAGAACAAGACTTCTATTAATACACACTGATATTTTCAAAGCCTTGCTGCTCTAAAAGCCCATCAGCTAATCCTCAAGGTTAACCATCAATAATTCCCTACAAGAAGTGCAGTGGAAGACTAGTGACCGTCGTAGCAAGGAGTGGCACCACTTGGAAAATAGGTCATTTATCCTGGAAAGGTATGCCCAAGTAGATYATCAGATACTGAAAAGAGCTATGAAACACATTAAGAATTAATACAGTAACACTGGACTTCCTCTCCCAGAAAGCCACTTCAAGGTCAAAGTAGCTCTCATTGTCAGGAGGAAATCTGAAAGAAATAATGAAAAAAAGAGAACAAAATAGAAGAGAAAAAAAAAAAAAAACCACACAGCTATTTTTATTTCCAAACTCTCACAAGCTAAAACAAGCAGCAGCAAATGGCTGTGTTGGATTTTGCACAAAGAGAAACTATTCCCAAAGCACAAGCACTTCAGGATGCATTTTTCAAAGTGAAAGACCACGCAGCATCAARGCAGGTCAGCATGCTCACCAGAACCTTGTCAGACCTCCTGTTCCAAAACTGCTCTAGCTCAAGCACTTTCATATTTTAGCACGTACAAGATTTTTTCCAAATGTCTGAAGGAGGAAGGGAGAAGAGCAAAGAGGGAGCTTGCAATATATTATTAATATGGTAGCACTGAGTAACAGCTAAATAAGGTTGAGTGGTTTAATTTACAACAGCCATAACTGCAAGCTGATAAAGACGCCACATCAGAGTTGATCTTCTGTCATWGAGAAGGTTGAAGTTTCTCCCGTCTGCATCAGTTAAAGCCACAACCTTCCAAACCCACTTAGCACAGAGCACAGATCTAGCAAGACCGCTGCCACTAACTGGCCAGGACTACCTGCGGCCAACTGCTGCCTGCTGGGAAGCGCTCCAGCTCCCGTATTCTGGAATCTCAGACAAGATCCAAAACGCTACGATCTGCCAGACGTACACCATGAGCTTGCAACCCCAGCACTGAGGAACCTATTACTGCCTCACAGTGCTTAAATCCACAGTTCTGGGATTCGGTGCTCCCTAACAACACCCAGCTCTGTTGATTGCCTCAGCTAGGGGTGGCAGGGAGGGAAGGAAGGGAATGCTCAGCAAAATTATTAGACTGATCTCCCTTCCTAAGGGAGATCATCCGCTTCTCACCACCTCCCACACGCTGACCTAAAAGCCTCCCTACATGCTATGACTTTACTCCAAYGGTTGCAGAAATAGTTTCCACCAACGTTTTACACTACTGGCCCAATGTAAACTCTAGCATTTTAACTACTTGCTAGAAAACATCTCCTGTATTTATAACTATTTCAGCTTTACAGAGTGTTAAGGAGAGCTATAGCTAAGTTAAAATAAATGCCCAAGGTTAATGATGGAGCTAAGAATAGATACTGCTGGTCTCATTTTCCAGTCGGCTGCTCCTATTACCAGGAAATATTATTTGTCTTGTTTGCTAAAGCAAACCTTCCAGCCTTGGTACATATAGATACGGAAAAATTATTTCCCCAGTGACTTTGTAAGACAAGCAAATTGCTAACCATAACAGGATGAGTCACTCCGTTGCAGTCATGGCAACGTAGAAAGARCATCAATTTGAGATTTTAGCTAAGAGCTGCCCTCAAATTTCCTTGGAGTTCTGCAATACACACACTAAATCCTCTTTCACAAAATGGCAATGACTTTCTTGAAGAGTGGTTTGATCATCAGCCTTGGGGAGAAGTCGATTTAAGCCTCCTGACTGACAGCAAACCCAAACTCCAACAACTGACCTAAATTTCTTATTCTGTACTGCAGCCAAACAAGCTCTCACCAAATTCTCTACAAGTGGGGAGAATTCAAAACCAACGGAGAGCCCAAAAAAAAGCAAATAAACTGCCCATCAGATGTCTAAACGTCTTCATTCTGCAAAGGAGAACAGCAGACCCACATGCAGAAGTGGCCCTGGCTAGTAGCCTATGGCGAGGAAACAAAAATGAGATACAGTTAAAAAAAAAAAAAAAAAAAAAGTAACATTTCTGACCATGGATTCAGATTAGGTAACATTTATTTGGTATTCTTATATGGAAGCATTCCATGAGGAAAGAGAAAAATCAAACAAAAAGTCAAGACTGAGAGAAACAAAGCAAATTATTTCCTTCTCCTTCCAGACAACTGTTGGGTTRATTTTAATCTAATTTGATTTCATAAGACAAAAGACTTTGTTCAAGGCTTCCTCTTCCTAAGGGCTCCACGCTTGCCCATGCCAAGATGGTTTGTTTTAAAAACAAGCTTCCCTCCATGAAGGGACCACGCAATGTTACCAACACCATGTCACCTGCTAGTGATGGCACCAATRTATAGACAAGAACTCCATCCACTCCTCCTGGTCAGAATTACCATGAGCACCACTTGC
Organism: Eudromia elegans; assembly: GCA_003342815.1. Taxonomy (NCBI): domain Eukaryota; kingdom Metazoa; phylum Chordata; class Aves; order Tinamiformes; family Tinamidae; genus Eudromia; species Eudromia elegans. The sequence goes on along the minus strand of PTEX01000385.1, from coordinate 245,882 downwards.
TGCACAGCTATTTCCATTCCCCACGCTTSAGCAGCTATGATTACACCGTGTTGTATTTCTTATAATTCTCCGAAATATTTCAACCTGTTTTTTACACCTCGCTAAATTTCTCAGGCCTGGATCCTAGTCAAAGCTTTGGTTTCTGCTCAGCTGTGAAATTTAGATTTGCTTTACAATAAGCCCTTTTTAGAACAATTTTAATGAGAATTTGGTTGTAAATAAATGTGCATACAAGTATTTATCTATGAATATTACAGATTGTCTGACAAATTGACAATCTCGTAGCAGAAACAGATGGTACTAAACAAAGCTATTCTTCCTGTCTTAACTAACTTTCCATTAAACTGACTTAGAGAACTCATGGGAAAAACTTCCAAAAAATCTACATCAAGATCCAATTTCCAAATTCACGGGCTACTAGCAGTAACAGCTAAATAATTCAGAAGGCACTGTGTAGAACAAAATTGTCTTTGCTAGAAGAGGAAAAACACAGAAAAGAAAAAAAAATAAAACAATGAATTCATCAACTCTGCTCCATGCTGCACAGGAGGCCAAGAAATCACAAACCAGCCATGAGCACATCTGATCCCATCCAACCTGTAACGCAGGGATTTTTGAAACAAGAGAAGCACCTCAAGGAGTAAAGAAGCCATCACTTTCCTAAGGTATGCAAATAATTAAATTTAATATCAATCATCAAATAACACTGAATAAAAATAACAYTGTTTGGCCTGAGTTCGTTCAGCTGTTTTTCCTATGTTTGGATGAGCAGCCCATCACTGCCAGGGCAATGGACACTAACCCAGCTCCTGCCTCTTCTGTCCCCAGGCGGGTAGATGCCAACTTGAAGGCCTTCCCCTGGAGCAGACTCTGTCCTGTTTAGGGGCTGCAGGCACTCCAAATGGAGGGGAAGAACTGGGTGGTTGGAGCACCCACGTGCTGTAGCAGAAAGACAACAAACTCCAGCAGAMAACGGCATTGAGTCTTACCCAACAGCTTCACATCATGTCCTTTTGCAAAGCACCAGCTTGGAGACAAAGGCATCTTTTATATCTSAATTAAGCTTCAAATAATCATGGAGGTTATTTTCAACATTTCTGAGCAGCCAAGCATCTATGCAAGACGGCTGAGGGTCACAGTCTTACAAGGCACCATGAAGTCCTAGGGGACATCTCCTGTCCACAGCATGGGGCTACAGTAATGAGGGAGCAAGTCTGGCCTGCCGCTTTGGGTCCTTTACAGCCAACCAATATATCCAGCTACATGTAGTTTCCTTGCAAGTCTGCTCTGATCCTCGCTAGTGCAAACACCATTAACTGTGCCCAGGAGTCCTGTACTCTTGCAGCRAACAAAATGTCCTACAGTTGAGCTCAATATTTTCACCTGCAATTTTGAAGTTTAAAAATAAGATGTGATAGTTAAATGCTTCTGCTTTGAATTCGCCAACCAACAGATCACYTTTAAATGAACTAGGTTAAATGACAACTTAGTGATACCATCAGAGCAGGGATTATAGGGTATAGGGAAAGCCAGGCCAGAGTCTTGTCCGCCCTGTGCCACTGCAGCCCCATCAAGCTCAAGTAACACCAAGCGCCATGTGGCGGTGGCACCTCAGGGTGACCCTGGAGGAAGCGCCCATGTGGGTGAGGGGACTCAGCATGGCAGATAACTCCTGGGAAGGCTTGGCTTCCTTCAGGAAAGCACTGCTTAAAACAGCCCCAACACAATCATGGGGCACAAGACGGCCACCAAAACCCAAGAGCCAACCTAAGARAACTAAAGCAAAAATGCTGCAAAGTGCCACATTTTCCAGCGTGCRCTGCCACAAGGTTGTCTTGCAGTTCACTTCCCCACTTCCAAGCAATTTCTCAGCACAGTTTCCGTCCGTTGCCACTGATTTGTGTTTCAGGTTGCTATTCTCAGAKCCACCACAGCTCAGCAGAGGCAAAGATAACCTATGAAACAGCATCCATGCTGATGTTCGCGCAGCTCTTATCTGCTTGTGACTGCTTCATGATGCCAGAAACCACGAGCTGATTCTCTGCTCTACTTTTCAGAAAGAGTCAATGAAAACAGATTCCACACCAGCTCCCGCCGCTCCCAGAAGCTTCAAGTAGCACCAGAAGCGAGCACAGAGTCTGCTGGAGCAGCAAACGCTCTCTCTGGCTCAGTGCCTTGGGCACCATGACGACAATCAATGCTCCTGCTGCCCCACATCCTGGAAAGGTGAGGGAGAGGATTCACACTGCAGCCCACCTTCAACCGGGAGCCTCTGTGATGCCGCATCCCGAGAGCCTTGGGGTTGGAGTGCTGACCTGAGTGCCTGGGAGAGATGCATGTGACTCTCTTCACACTGAAGAGGGTCTAGAAATACCATCTCTCATTTCTGGGCAAGTCCTTGGAAAATTAGGCTGCTACATGGCAYTCACATAAGCTTCCTCTTGCTCTCCCCACCTGCCTTTTTTTCCCTTCCTCAAGATAGGAGCAGCTTTAGTGGGTCAGGCCAAAGATCCCAGTAGAGCAGGATCTTGACCTGACAGGACCAAAGCAGATGCCTAGGGAAGACAACCGAAAAATAAGGACAAGCATACGGTGCTTGCCCAAGCAGCAAGCATCCCTCAGGCAATTCTTCTGGATCGCACAACTCAAAAGAACCTGAACTGCTCCACTGAACACARAGCAGCCTCACTTGTTTCCCTGGTGTCCTTGTCAGCAAGCCTTGCTCATGTTTCAAATGTGTCACCAACCAGGCAACAATTTCTTATAATACAGAATGGGATCTCACTGCTGAATGTATCTTCTACAAAATCACTGCAGCTGGCGAAAAGCAGGCAGCAGAGTCACTCCTCCAATTCTTAGAATTAAAGGGTTCTTTACTCTTGACAGGCAATAATAAAGCTCAAGGGTAATTAAGTCAAAAGGGTAATTCAATCTCTGTAACTACACAATTCTTGGCTGTTAAAAACAGACTGTTGAGGCTCTGCTGAGGCCTCTGAGCTCAGAACAAAAGCAATTGCTCCTGTTGTGGGATTCCTCTCATCAGCCCAGCCAATAACTGACTTCACCTGACTCGGTGGGCAAGTAACCATGTTCAAGCACTGATTGCTATTCTGCCCAACTAGATTCAAGTTAACTCAGCCTTATCCATCAATTGGAAAATATGTTTTTTACTGGGTTTTCTGATTTGAAAGGACTAAGACGGAAACCCGCCACTGTACTGCTGATTCACAAGTTAAGGCTCTTCACTACCTAGTCAACATTTTTCCTTTAGCAGGGTAGAGCAGGTACACTAGTTCCTCATTGTTTTATTCCTTCTGGTTGGATAGGGGGAAAAAAAAAAAACCAAAACCCACAAATCCCAAGTATAAATCTTCTAATTTTGTTTAATTGGAAATATTTATCATGGCTTCCTTTAACACTTGGTTCTTTTTGCCTTCATAGGTCTGCGTGTTCCTAAACATCAATCCTCCTCCTTACTGACCTTCAGATGCTCTTCAACATTTCTTCAGGCATACTGCCACAGGCAGATACTGAAACTTCTCCAGTAGCAAGGAGAATACAAGAATTTCTTCACTCCAGAAAGCATTTTATCATAGTTTTTTTTTGTTTGTTTGCTTTGTTTCCCTCTTCCTCTCCACAACTGCATGACATTGCTAAGTCATGTTCAGGTTTTAATGTTATATAATCCCTAGATTCTTCCTCTGAGCAACTGCTACCCAGTTCTGGGTATGTCACTTTGTAATTTTTAGCTCAGAAACCTTTCCCTGGTATGTGGCCTGAACTTCACACTTGACTTCATACTTTCTGCTTGACTTCAAACCTTCCACCTAATTGTTTTGCTCCATTACTCCCACTCACTTCTATCCTTGTCTCCATTTGTCTGTGGGATCYAACAGACCAAAAAGGAAACACATGAGCTTGGAGACCATATCATAAACATTTTATCTTAGGATCTTAAGGCAGCCTAAAGGTGTTACAGCACAAATCTCCAACTTAAAGCCTACCTTATGCTGCTCTTCCTGTTTGTAATGCTTGTTCTAAAAACATCCCATGGTAAGTTTAAGCCTTTACATTTTTGGTGCCAATTTAGCACTTAGTTCAGAATTTGGAAAATTCAAACAGCAGCAAATAAGAATTTGCTTTTCTAAGTCTGTTTGAGATGCATTTCTTTCTTGTAAAATAAAAGAACTGGTTTAGCATTTTGTTTTGTTGCAACTATCTAGCCAAATCATATGCAAGTCTTGAGAAAACAAATTCCTTATTCAAAAGAGGCAGGCATTTGTGGCTGGTAGACCACAGATGGGAATATGGTTGAACTGTATTACAAATAAACGTTTGAATTGTACTATAAATGTAAAACTTAAGTTCACCTTTAATGATAAAGTAAAGGTTCATATCCCTGCAGTGATGAAAATCAACAAAATCCTTTGGAGGAAAAGGACAAAAATCAACTCTGCCCACTGAGAGCATGGGAAGAGAGAAGGGAGAGAAAAGACCAAAATTCAATTATTGGCCCAGACAACAAGGCAGAATTAGAATGCAGCCCTTGCACAGACTGGTATGCGATTCAGAACATCACTAAATATTAAAGCTTTAAATGGTTATTGGTAACATTAAAGCTGTTTACTATGCAGGGAGTAATTTTAAATTCCACTGTGCTCATTTCCTCACTTCCCCATCAGTCAGCAGTGAGGGATGTACAAAAGGACAACTGAAGACCGTGTGTCATGCCATTGGTAGCTACCTTGGGCCTATATACGTATGGACATTGCACATTGCCAGCAGCTCCTAAAGCTGCCTAGGAGGTCTAGTATAATAAATAGAGAAGGTAGAAAAATCCCAAGACTGTTCAGGAGACACCTAGTAAACTAGGGTGCCTAATTACTCATAAGAGAAGTCCAGAAACACCTTAAAAAAGAACGATGCTTGCAGGAAAACCAGGAAGATGATTAAGTGACATCATTTCTGAACATTTACTGCAGTGATGAAATGACATCCTCCTGGTAGACAAAGCCTCTGCAAGCTTTTGCTTACTGAGAACACATGAATGCATGTTTTATATTTTACAGTCAAAATGAAAGAGCTAGTACGGGTCTTATGAAAGCAAAGGAATAATTATATTTTAATTAGGTTTATTACTTTTGCAGTCAAGCTTTTGAAAAAAATCTGGTAAAATTAACACATGTCTTAAAGAAAAATTACAAAAGTAACTGCATTAAMAAGACACCTTGAAGGCTACTGCAATGATTTACTGCTTAGTATAATGTCCCTGATGCACTTAGGGATGAAAGAATTAAATTTCAAGTCTGTCACTCTCCCAGATTTGCAGGAGAAAGGTATAACGTCAGATGAATTAAAGAAGATAGATGATTTGATAGATTCTAGAGTGCAATCACAATTTTCAGAACGCAGAGTGACATGGTAGTTGCAAAATGAGGACTGAAAGCATACCAGGCAAGGAAGAGGAAAATCAACCTCCAAATATCTATGCTGTGGGAAATGCTGAGTTTGAGTCCTAGTGAGGAAGACAAAGGAACAGCAACATTTTAAAGTGGTTTTAGAAACTAAACTTCCATTTATTATGAAAAGCACCACATGATTTTCACTTTGCTAAATATGCACATCCTACATTTTAGCATGAACTTCTTCCAGAATTGTAAAGCAGCCCTAGAATAAGGCATGATAAAAAAAAAAAACAGATGAGAATCTAAAAGAGAAACTGGTTAGTCTAGTACAAAAGGATCGCTGAGACTGACAGCAATACATCTCAGCAGAAGAAATCACACAGAAACATCCCTAGGACTTGGTGGTAATGGGGAGTTTGAGCTCTCCAGGCATCTCTTGAGAYAGACAGAAAACCGTTTCAAACCTTCTTACCTGGGGGAATTTGCGTTTGATAGATGTCAGGGCTCCCTCTGGGAGCTTGGCAAGCTCCGAGTCTCTGACTGCGTGCACYGTTGTGGCTCGAGGTTGATGGGTTAAAGCCTCTACCTGGAAGAAGGAGGAAAAAAAAATAGCAAAGCTTTAAAGATTATTTTTGCAATATGGTGCAAATTAAGTGTCAATAATAAGAAACTGAATTAGATAGTCTCAAGAACTGGACTGCCATATTCCTTGCTCGCATGCACTCAGATCATGTTATTTTCTCCCAYGAGCTCTTATGGAGGCAGCTTACTGAAGGCACATCCATTTGCAAGTAGTAGTATCCAGTCAATCCAGGCCTGAAAAACCTGTGTTCTGTTATCTCAGACTGTCTCATTTTTCCTGCAGAGCGAGAATCTAGAGCATCACAACAAGAAAAGGCTCCGGCCAGATCTTGCACAGAGAACCCCAAACAAACTGAGTGTAAGAGCTCCTTTCACAGCTCACCAGAACAGCAGTCATGCTCAGACAAGCACTTGGCTCACGTATCACAGCAGATATTCATGTTATATCTTTTAAAACATTGCTGATTTGGAAAAAAATATACACAAAAAGAACCCTAACACACCACTTACATGCTTCTTTTTTCCTTTTTATTTTTTTCCTCCAATGCTACCCTGAAATAATTTGAGGGAACTCTCAGGTGTTTCAAAGTAACTGGTATTTAACTTGAGAGAGGAAAATGAAACTAAGGACCAACCTAAAAACTAAAGAAAGGAACAGGGAGCAAAGAAACAGCTTTTTTTGTGTGCTTTTGTTTGTCTGTTTTTATTTCCAATTCTTGTTTTCACGCTTCCACCGCACAGGAATGCATGCAGGCAAAGGTGTGCTCAAACCTGAGCAGTGTGCCCAGTTTTTGCTTTTAAAAGCCTTCCTCTTTTTCGAGGAAGGTCGACACTTAAGCACAGTGAGTCACGAAAACCAACACAGAAACATGTCGCTTTACAGGGGAAACCTGCCACAACAGTAACATCATCAACAAGAAGGAGTCTCAGCCCCATGCTGCAAACTGCGGCTGTGTTACACTAAAGCACTCTGGAATCCCCACTGTACTTTCTGCAGATCTCTGAAGCCATTCTGGCTTTTATGTTGTGCAGAATGCAGAAAAACAAATTCCCTGGTGGGAGATCTTCACACATCTAACGAGACAGCCGCCAGGCAGGACGGCATCGCTCCGAGCTCAGGCCTGCGCCGCAGTGCTTAATTGCTTGGTAACAGCCTGCTGCACAGTTCTGCTAATTTTAGCCATATGCAATGTTTACTGGGGTTTAAATCCATACATCGTGGTTTTTAAGCGTCATTTGTTCCAAAAGTTTTGGTTWCTGCAAATTCCACCACAAAGTAATGCTCTCATTGGAAAGCTAGAGCCCAAGCAAATAAAATATCACATATTGTGTATTAACTTTGCTGTGCCAGCTTCCCAGGCAGGGAGTTCTGCCCAGCGGAGAAGAAAATGAAGAGTAACTCAGCTCTATGAGGCCACTTGCAAGAAGGGCCATGCTTAGAAAGCTACCTAGGGGCAAAGTGGCCAGTTCAGCCAGCCAGAGCACTTCGGTCTCAAAAACCTGCTATTAGTCCAGAAGGTGACTAATATTAAATCCTTTCCAACAGCCAGTACTAAAGTGATTGTATAAATATCAACTGTTATTCATGAAAAACTGTGTAGGTAAACTGTATTTTGCAAGACTTGGCCCTTGCTTTTTGCTCTGCTGCCAKTGATGTTTCATTACACAATAACAGTTAAATTAAATATACAGATCATAAATAAGAGAGGGAGGGCACAGGGGAAGTCGTGCCACCTAACAAATTTACTAAGTCCTCTTTGCGTTCCCCAAGTGGTTGCTTATCTCCATCCCCTGTTAGGGGCTTTTAATCCCAGTTTTTGGAGCTCYAATTTAAACTTCCTCACCTTGCAATCAGGTTGAAATGTTTCAGTTGCTGAACTAGATCCCTTCCTTCGCAGGCTCCCATTGCTCAGTGGGGTTCAATTTGTATAAAGTGGAAAAAAAGAAAACACTCAACGTGCCTAACATCCTTTTTGTCTCTTTTGTTATAAGCAAGGACACAAAATTAACTGTGCTCCAAAAGACTCACAAGGAAAGAGCTTTGTAGAAAAGGGACTAAAAATTTACCTTTATAGCAAAGCCTCCAGGACTTCTTTCTTTCTGTCTTTCATTTATTTTTATTTCAAATTGTGAATTTGACAGTTCTATTTGAGTAGGCTTGGGTAGGACACAGGAGGAGATGGAATTTTCCCCAAATCTCCCTCTGTTCAAAGGGCCCTTTGAATGCCCAGACACGTGGCCCCWGCAGCACCTCCAGCACCAGGAGCCCAGCAGCCACAGGGACTTGGCCCAAGGCAATTCCCAACCTGCAGGGCACAGACCTTGCACTGAATGTGCATGTAAAAGCAGCACAAGTCTCACCATTAGCTCTGAAATGTTCATACCCTGAGGAACACCTGGGTCACACACCCACAGGCTTCAGTTCTCCTTTCCCCTTGGATATCACTACTCTCAGCAACCACATACTAATTCTATAACTATTTGTATAACTCTTCTTCTTCCCTGGAAATGAGGAGATTTCTCATTTGATATTTGGACCATCTGTAGGATTATTCCCAGCTTTCACTACACTCTCGCTTTTCCCTATTCTTTATGTTCTGATTAAAAAAAAAATCTTTTATTTTTTAATTTTCTTTTTCGGTAGTTTTACATTTCAACATGCAAAAAATCTGACAAATCAAACAGCCCTGTGGCTATTCCCATTTCCTTGTGAAGGCAGAGAGCAGATTCTAAACACCGAGACATAGCTCTCCCTGCCAGGAAATTATAGAGATTAAATACAGAAAAGAAAAAGGTGTGAAAAATTTGTTTCAAATGCTATTTATTCTGATATTTCTTTTGCAAACAACTTTCACGCAACATTTTCCTTCACTTAAACTAATTTCAATCTTTAATTTCAATCTCTTCAGACCAGTGATACTCCTGAACAAATTCCCTACCCCCCCACTTTTTTTTTCCCAGTTTTCTAAATAGCACAAAACTTGGCTCTTCCAAGCCTGCAGCAGTCAAACATCACTAAGCCATCTCCATAACACTAACAAATGCTTCAGGAGATAATAGCATTATCATCATCTAAGTCTTACTCAACCTGACCCTAAAGGAGGAGGAAATTGGACCAAAACCACTAAGTACATCAATAAATGAAAGCCACCCATGGCTGTCTGAGCTCCTTCCCAGACTGCCACCATCATCATCATTTATTCATGGCAGCACAAACCCAGCTCCAGCGGTTACTCCAGTGCAGAAGGGCGGCCTCTTTCCTGCTTCTCTTGAGATTCTTGTCAACCTCAAGTCACAGCGACCTCCTGCTGGTGACAAGGCAGCTGAGTCCTCCAGCCTCCTGCTCCATCAACACCGGCCTCCAAACGAGTGCAGCCTCCCTGCTCAACCCATAGCCGCACGCCCATCACTGGCCCCTGATCTTGGAAGTCTGTTCTGCCCTTTGGCTCCTCATTTACGCCAAGCACCAACAACTTCTCATCTCTCCTCTTTCACCCTCATGYCCTCAAAAGGAAGGATGTGTCTGTCCTTCACTGCCTTGACTTTCACTTCCAAMCGTTCAATCTTCCATGAGGGTTACGTGAAGCAATGGTGCAAATGTGATTAATAAATTTGCATGAAGGAGCATATAAAATTTGAGCACTATATATTCTGCAGTCCTTGTAATGGGTTATAAATATTACCATAGGTCTTGGTCCTTCCTTCYCTGCTGCTGCTCTATTGCTCTTAATAATAATAAAAGGGAAATAAGAACCCTATAAACAGATCTGTGCTCTTAGTATTGTCCCTCTCAGTTAATCCTGACAGGCTTTTCTTTTCATAGTTTAGTATTAAACAGTGACAAAAAAAAGTCTGATAGATTGCATTTAATACATAAAAATCATAGCCCTAACTACAAAGTGARCATAGCTATCTTTATGTTTATCTTAAATTTATCCTTTGAGGATTTATTGACCAACAYGAGGGTTAGTCTACCCTGCATTGGCCCATAAAAGAAATCACTTCTCTACACAAATTCAGCCTCCCTTTAACAGTTTATAGCCCAGGTTCTCTCACAACCAAGCTGCAAAATRCAAGTAATTCCAAAATGCAGGTGCTGGTGTAGATTACTCCTTTTTGAGTGATCTTTCAAGGCTGCCCAGCRCAGCGGTAGGTAGCTCCTGCATGGGTCACTGTTGCAAGTCAGCAGATAAACACCTCTGTTCACAGGTGCCTCCTCCCAGACCTTCCAGCAGCAACACGGTCACAAGCAAAGTGGCTCTTCCCAGATGCTCCCTTACCCTTCTCATTTATTTACAAAATACACTGAATACAAATTCTCCTCCTTCAGAGCTACTATTCCACCCTGGGAATCCTCTCTCATACAAACCTTGCCCCTCTCATGCCAATCTTTTCCCAGCTAGTAGCAAATAAAAAGCAGTAATCTTTATACAGCAAGGCTGCATCACACCGCTGCCCTCCAGACACAACACAGTWCAAGGGAGCAGCAGGCACTGATATGAAAAGATTACTTGGAACAGTAACTCAGGAAGGAGGTTAGGAGCCTAAGGTATAACTWAGTTATAATTCCTATGTTATAGAACTTAAGCTCTTCCTCTCAGAAGARCCTCATTTGCAGCAGCCACAATCACTGCACAAAGTAGGTCAATATTTGTAGCCTTTAAGTTTTCATGTTCGCTCAGTGCCTCTTGAGCAAGAACTAGCAACCCCCACACAAGACTCCTCCATACAGCATTTTGGACATGCTTCTCTGTGCAACTACYGCACAGCTCCACGGCAAATAGCTCTCCTCAACCTGCCTCAACTCTGAGCTGAGCACGCAAACGGCAAGGAGACCCATGTTCCAAAACTGCATCCTACCCCCCCGGACTGCACGTGCCAGCCTAACACAAGCAGTGCCGGATAAGAGGCAGGGGAGGTCCACGAGAAGATAGCAGGACACACAAGGGACAAGAACAAAGTTCACCATAAAGGAAGATGTACCAGCCAAGCCCTAAGAAGAAATATCAACACTGACATCTGCTGTTGGTTTATGAGGCTCAAGGAGGGGAGGATGCAGGTGTCGCMGCATCTCAAATCTCCATGCCCAACGCAGCTACTGTGATGGTTCAGCCAGACCAATGCCCCACRCAGGCTCTTGCTGAAACATCACTTGTAAGTTTTGAAAGGTCATAAGCAGACCCTGTAGGAACATGAGAAGTCCTAAAGAAGGGATGAGAAGTTGCATCAAAAGTTAATTAATAGAGGGACAATTGCATTGGTTTTATCAGCAGGAAGTTTAGCTGGAAGGAGGAGGGAGGCAAAACAGCTAAAGGAATGACAGGTTGACAAATGAAATCACCCATCTGAAACTCAGCAGGTCACAGTTTCTATCACGACGCATCAAAGGTCCTAATACTCCCCAAAGTGCAAAATATATTTTCTAAGGAGATAAATCTCTCTGCTGTTTTCCGTGTGGCAAACACAAAGCCAAGTAACTTCACAATACGAACACCAAAGAAATTAATACCAGAACTCAAAATTGGCACCTGTGGTTTTGCTAGTTCGGGATGAAACTTTTAACCTACAGCACAGTAATTCTCATTTGAGTGTTATCTTGCTTTCATCACGTAGTAAAGCTTGGCGGCAAATCATACCTGTTGCAAATAAAGAAATTTGAAAAATACGTAGTGTCCAACAGTTCAGAGCCTCCAGTGAAGAGGTCCCTAGGAAACTGGGAGCCAAAAGCCAGGATCAAGGACTTCCAGCCAAGACCAATGGAGCACAGGCCTAGAAATCAGGACATGGGCTCCTAATTTCAGTCTAACACCAGCTCAGTTGTGCAAATGCCACTGCGTTTCTCAGCTCTCTCTCTCTGTGTCACTTCTCGGCTGCTAAATACCCTTATGCCATGTTTACAGCTTCACACCTAGCGAGGCAAATACTAATTTTTAGCATCGCGTTACCAAGACTGGCTATAGAGAGAAAACACCTCCTTCCTGCTCACGCCAAGGCGCCTCCTCGGACCTCCTCCCCCTCGTCCTTCCATAGATAGAGCTGCACACGGGGCTGCTCAGAGGTGTTCCTAGCCTGAATTAACCTGAAAACAGTTCAGAGCAACTAGAGGCTGGACCAGCACAAGAGTTTGTCTTTGGAAAAAATTACATGCCGTTAATGCGCAAAAAGGCCTAAATGCTTTAAAAAGAAAAAAAAAAAAAAAAACAAAAAAAGAAAAAGTCACACTCTAAGCCAGCCTTTACAGAATACAATTTGCCCTGATGCAGTCATGTTGGCAGGAGCAGCAAGACTGCTACTTCCAGAAGAGGTTTATGATAACACTAGAACTGATACAAAGCAAAAGCCTGATGACTATTACCTAATACTAATGTTGCCTTTGAGGCTTGTTTGACCATTAGAGGTTTCTAAGAGTCCATATGCTACATTTCAAAAGCACAACGCTCTGAAYCCCCTAGGAAATCTGAAGCCATTTACAGATGATTCTTGGTCTTCACATTTTCAGAGTAGAAAAAGAAGCCACGCACACTTAATCACGTTAACATTAATGAGATGAACAGCTTAATGCCTCGGACTATGCGTAATATCCATTACAGCTTGATGTCTTGCACAGCAGCAGCTGTCGGCTGCAGTCCTGGTCCTATCAGGGTTTTTTTCCTCCCTTCCTTAACTTGGTGCTTGTGCTGCCACGCATTAAAGTGCTATTGTACAAATGCTTTTCTGCACCCATTTTGCTATGCAGTTTCCAAAAATGACTAGGTATTAATCCCTATTAATAAGAGGAGGTATTCCAGTTAATTAAAAAAGATACTCAGGGAGCCACTTTGCCAATAAAGTATTTTTGAAAGCCAATTGCTTTGCCAGTAAGACACTGCAGTCAATGATTTTCTGAAGCAGGTAGCCACAAGTCCAATTCTAAACCAAATAAGCCTGACAGCTTCTAAAAGTAGTGTCACTGACTCCTCTAAGAACAGCAAGGTATTATCTAGTTTCAAACACTGCAGCCTTAGTTCAGAAAGTCTCTTCGGATGATTTCTGAAATAGATAATAAAAAACAATAACAAAGGAGATTCTGCTGCATCCAAATATTTGAACAGGGAGGCAGGGTGGTGTGTAAGGAGCTTTTTGGCAGAAAATCATTCTGCAAGAGCATCCCATAACTCATCTGGAAGAACCTGCTTTGCTCCTCAGCTTCAACAGCAGCTAGTAGAGTATTTTCAACAGGAGAGTGGTGAGAATATCTTTCATTTTACCAAAACACTTGTTATTCTCTCTGGAGAATATTTGCATATGGTGGGAATGATGCTACAAGAGTTGCCTTGCTCTCAGTTTCTTAGGTCACATAAGAATATAAAGAAGTGAAAAACACGGTGTGATGTTCATAAGCACATTAGTGACAAACGGCACTGGCAAATTAAAAGATTTTATCCCAATGGGTAAGTTATAGTCTCTAGGCAATAGAGCTATTGTCAGCTATATTTCAAGTGGGAGGGAATTATCTAACAGAGTTGTTGTATTTAAGTAAAACACACAGAAGACCCACAGAGAAGTCTTAAAAACCGCAGATACAACAACTGGCATCGCCCATCTGCAGGGGCGGCAGCAGCGGGCAGTATCCCTCCAAAAAGGCTTTCAGCAACTGGCTTCATTTTCCTTTTGCATACCCAGAGCTTGGCAGCTCTTCCAAGAACACCACCAGGCAGGCAAACTTGAGAGCTTCTAATTGGTTCTTCTCCCACTGAACCGACAGACCTCTGAAACAGATGCCAATGAGTCAGGCTAAGGAACAAAACAGTCTGAACCATAAGCTTAGCCTTGGGAACGCACATATAGGCTAACGAAGCATCTTGCCTGAAACCTTCTGTGTTTTGGGACTTCTCTTCCGAAAGCAAAGATGACAGATAGTCATCTCCTGCACATATGATATCTTGCATTTTAAAATTACTGAGAGAGAGGCAATAAACAGAAATAGATTAAGTACAATTTTTTATATTTAGTCAGGGCTGCCAGTGTAAAACAACAAAGGAGGTCTTGAAAGGAGGTTGAAGAAAGTGTCGTGAGCATCTAGAAACTTCCACTTACTTTGCCTTCTGGAACAATACTATAGCAGGCTTTTGAAGTTTCTTAACAAATCTTATAGAATGGGAATAAACAAATCTTTTTAAAAGGAAAATGTCATTTTACTAATGTCCTCTGCAAAGAACGGCTATAGTAATCTTGGCAATCTTTGAAAAACCTCCCCCATGTTTTCAAAAGACAGCCAGAGCATTAAGTTTCGTTCAACAAATGGCAGCATGAGTCAGGGGGTCTGGGAGCTGTGGGTAGGAAGGAGTAGATGACATCCACAGAGTCACAAAAAGCCTTCAAATGATTCATGTCATAACATGGATCCAGAAAGTAACTTACAGCTTACATACAAAGTTTATCAATGGTTCTGTATCTGTGCCTGGGAACCTACCAGCCAACCCAGCACCACTGCAGCAAAAACATCGTGGTCTATCCAGGGAATCAACCTCTCTCACTTCTCACCGCATAAAACAGTTGAGCCAGTGTGGAAGGTTACACCAAAAAATGGCACTACTTCTTACAGGGGGAGAAAGAGGTTAAGACCATGCAAAGGTGGTAGGCAGGAGAACCTCTTAGACGTTGATAGCACTCAGCTTCTGATCACGCCATTCAGAAAACACCTTCTGCAGTCCCGCACTGGCTCTCACCATGCACTCCGCCTTCCTCTGTTCAGTCTCTCTATAAGGTGAAATTCCTGCTGTACTGCTAATACCGACTCACGCGTTTCCTTTAGTTGGAGCTATGCAATTTCTAGGTATAAAAAGATCTGCATAGAATATTTACTTTTCAGCTCAGAAAGAAGAAAGGGGCCTGAACAGCATTCTCAGCATTTCAGAAGCCTTCTAATTTTAAACATAAAAGTCACACAAGCCATCCGTGCTTATGATGCAGAATTTTCATTTCAGTTGTTCAACTAGGTCTAAGAAGTGGAAAAATGAATAGGAGAGAGAGACTAAACACAGTCAAGCACTACAATTTGAAATAAAAAGTTGTTTTAATACTTTTTACTAGGTCAACGACACAATCCCCAAGTAACCTGATGTAGCTTGGAAATTAGCTCTGCTTTCAGCTGCAGGTCAGACTAGAAGCCTCCGGGGGCACGGTTTAGCCTCTGCTAAACTCAGTCTATGTTCTGAAATCAATCCAAATCACTGTTTAGGCCACAGTACAGGCTATATGCCTCAAAGCAAAAGGAGGAAGAACAAACACACACCATACACAAAAGCAATGTACAGGGCTTTTTGGTTTAATTAATTAATTGTGTGAGAGTTTTTTGCCCACACTCTCCTCCTTTTTTTCCCCCCTCCTTATAAGAGTCTGACAAGCCCTTACACGTATTATTGTTGAAGTTTCCAGCTAAAAGTGGTTTCACAGCTTTTAAGGYTGTGAAAGTCCTT
The DNA here is from genome assembly GCA_003342815.1 of Eudromia elegans. NCBI lineage: Eukaryota > Metazoa > Chordata > Aves > Tinamiformes > Tinamidae > Eudromia > Eudromia elegans. Next base: position 230,437 of record PTEX01000385.1, on the reverse strand, counting down.
AACTAAGACTTACACCTGATCAGAAAGAGATCTAATCACCTCCTTTTGCACGTTTAGTGTGGAGCCAATGCCAATTTCTAAGCTGAACATTTAAGTTATGAAGTTTGCTCTTACCACTCCAATTAAGTCTCCTCGGCCATATTCACCAGTCAGGTGCTTTTTTCCATCATCCATCCGTATGACGGAGCGGAGCCGACCATTCAGCACAATGTAGGTGCAGTCAGACTTATCACCCTGCCTGCAGAAAGGGCCATCAATAACGAGCATTAATGAAGCATCTTTCCTCAGCAAATGCATCCGGACTCATTCAGTAAGTTCATCATTTTCCCCTTATTTTCTTAGATGCCACAAGGTACTGTTTAACACAGAGTTAAACATTACATGCAAATAAGAAACTGAATAGGCTCCAGTTAATAGGTGACTTGGAATTACATTTAATCTTTAAATGTACAAGCTCTGAACAAGTGGTTAGTGTAAGGTCTGAAAGCTGATGACTAGAAAGAAAATATTTTCTAGAAAGGCTTATTACTACTTAGAGCAGGAGCTTTTATCTCTGCAAGATTGAAATGCGAGTGTAAAAAATTCTGCAGGCTGATCAGGAAAAAAAAAACATTCAAAAAACAAAAAACACACAAACAAAAMCCACTAAGTGCCTCAAGATTTGGATTCCCTTCTCGTCTACAACTTAAGCTTRTAGGAAAGTTTTTGCCATATAAAGTCTGCATGATAGTGTTGGTTGGCATGCAGCTTTCCAGTAGAACAGAGCACACAGACCAAGTATCCTCTGGGACTGGAGTTAATCTTAACACAAGGAATCTCCAAAGATGTTGACAAGRCCTTAACAATTATGACTGTTTTAGTGCAAAACAATCCAAGATTCCCATCAGCACTGCAAAGGTAGTAAAAAAAAAAAACACCCACCACCTTAAATTATTATTATATGGCATCTAAAATTATTATTATATGGCATGCATACTAAATGAGACTTTTTCCCCTCGACAACTGCAACAATATCTTAACTCTAATGCATCCTAGTACCAAATCCATAAAACAAACTTTTCAARTATACTTTAATGATAACCAARGATAAYAGTGCRCATTTTTAGGTCACTGCTGAACAARTCWAGCTAAATTCACTTTCAGTTTTGCTTTTTTCCCTTTTACTTTATGAAGGCTGAAAAACTCCTTGAACAATAACCTTCAGGCCCTTGGTAATGCGGAAACAAAACTGTTTGGTCTCTTAATTACCATCTCTGTGACTTCAAAAGAGTACCAAAACAATGTAAAGTATGAAGAATAGAATTTTTATACCACCTGTAGACAAGAGACTATAGGGATGTGGAAAGGTATTGCAAAAAAAGTCTTTAATATGTAGACAGATAAGCCCTATGGAATAGTTGGTAAAAACTGCCTAGTGAGTGTTTTACTCTACCTGTCAAAAAAAGAAGCACAATTCTTAGCTTTGAAAATGTATGTTTTCTACAGAGAATTTTGTCTACATCTCACCTGTAAACTGCTCGTCCAGCCTCAACCTCCATCCAATCCAGGGCAAAGTCAATCTGCCTAACAAACGAAGACATTCTCTTTACGACCGTGTGGGCCACCCCCAAAACGACGCTGGGCTGCTCCCGCATTATCCTAGATTAAAAACAAAAACGAGAAGCGTTATTCAAGCACTCTTGAGGCACCCACTCAGGCACACACAAACAACATGTCTTATGTCCATAATATTATATCATGGAAACTTTAACACACTAACATGGCTTGGGGCACAGGATGAAGCAGCTGGGAAAGGCATAGACTAAATCAAGCAAGCAGCCTCCCCCCTTACACACAGAGTCCTACACACTTCCCTGCTGCTCCAATTGTTAAATAAATCCCCCCAAACCCTCTGGATTATTTAGCTCATTATTTTTACTGCATTCCCACACAGGTTTTCTGCTATGATCAATAGAAGCCCTTTACTCCTTTTCCTCTGTCAAGAGAGGCACCTTAATACCTATGCATTCTACATGTACACTAGTACTGGGTTCTTCTTAATCTAGAGCTCCCTATTATTTCACTGCATACACAGCTTTTAGGGGTGTGTTAGTATGCAAGGTAAAAACCCACCTTTATGCACAGGAAGAAAAAGGAAAAAAAAGCAAATTTCTTGTCCATTCCTGCCTTTGTTTCCTTCCTTTCATCGGGGCATTTTTGTGTTTGCCCTTCTGCTAGCACAAGCAGGGCACTGGGAAAAACAAGAGCTGCAGCTTGTGCTCCAGAAAGCTGTTTTTGAAGGTCTCCTCGGGATTCTTTATTAGAAAGCCAACCAAGTAYAGGTAGGAGAAGCTAAAGCAGTTTCTCAACAGCCTGGGTTTTAGGCAGATATTCTTGCAGATGTAATTCCATACTCAACTTGGCTGGCAATACCAGATAAAATCAACACATTTCTGTTTCTCTGGCAGACACACATGATGCCATTCTAAAAAATGAATTTTTTTGAAGTGAAAAACGTGACAGAGTCCTGCTCCCCAGCACTGCAGAATCCAAACACACTCCTGCAAGGGATTCTGCCAACAACTTGATTACACTGTTTGTCAGGAGACAGTTACAGCACAGGCACTGCACACCAAGGGCATCGCTGCAGCAAGAATAGCAAGGCATTTTAGATGTATGCTATATAATTAGCTTGTGTCACCCCTATACTTAAACTCGACATTTACAGATAGTTATTTAGCCAGTTTAGTACTATGTAAGAGACTCCTGCCCCTAAGTTTCAGTAGGAAGGCTTTAATGCATTGTCCAACACCCAACGTATAATTATAAACCCTGGGAAAAAAATAGAAACTAACTAGTTTGATGAAAAAATTAAGTGAATTTCAAAGTCAATAATGAATACAGGAYAGACAGAGAAAGATGAGACTTTAGAAGAAGTATCTCTGATATCACASAGAATAGCACAAGAGTGTACCATCTACCAGAAATTGAGTCAAAGAGGTGGTATCTGCCACATCGCCCTGCAAGACCAGAGTCAACCAAGAACACTGCAGAGAACRTGCTCATTTTTACTGAATAGTCTGTTCCTTGAGAAGAAAAAGCAGAATCTTATTCTACARTAGAATTGAGGACAGACAGACAGTTATACTTAATTAAAAAATGAATAGAAATATCCAAAATAATAGAGATCTAGAAAACACATCCTTGGAAATTACTATTATGCKGGACATCCAAGCAGAAGGTCAAAAAATGTGGGTAGAAAGAGAAACTAGAGAGAATTATCCAATATAATTGTTAAGTCTTAAAAGAGATCAAGGAAGGATTCGAGGKTAGTAATCATTAATATGGGACAATGAGATTAGATACAGACACTCTGCTAGTGCTGGTTCGGGGTTTTGTTGGTTTTGAATCCATGCATCTCTCTCCCTTTAAGATGCAAGTCACAAGACATATATTACAAGGTCAAGAAGGGAATCTGTCTTGCCAAGGGGCATTATTCTTCAGTCTGTGCTGTTAGAGTGAAACACCTATGRTTGCATCAAGACTGATTGTTCCCAATGGATCACAATGGCCTTCGCTGGTTAACTCCACTGTGGCTAGAAACAGAACCGAGGAAGCTCTCCAGTAAAAAATGAGTAATGAGCCTAAGAAAAAGGGCCTGACCAAAAAAAATTAAAAATAAAAAACTCCACACRGTTAAATTAAGCATGGGATCCAGCTAGCATTTTATTATTTGAATTATGACCGAGTGTATGGATGTTGGTCATGAATCAGCCCTCTTAGGGCTAAGTGCTCTATAAACCTGGAACAAAAGTGACAATTGTCTTTTCAGCATCATCACATTCCCTGCATTAGCTCTTGCTGGAGATAAAAACATTTATAAGTGACCTCAGCTCATCTGGACGCTTAAAATCCTCCCATAAGTTACCTCATTTGTGACAAGATATATGTATATCTCTCTATATATATATGTATGTATGTATTTCCGTGGCAAAACTCACTCATAGAAATGAGACTTGGAAATAGAGAGGAAGCTGCAGTCTCGATTGGCCTTGATGGTGAAAATCAGCGGCTCCCCAGTAAGCACAGCTAGCTGGCCGACGAGCTCCCCGGGGTGGGTGATGAAGAGACAGGTGTCCTCCTCGGAGTCGATCTTGCGCTGGTACACGTGGAGCATCCCCGAGATCACAAAGCAAACGTTAACATCCTGCAGAAGACACAGACAGAGCTCAATAAACTGTTTTGAAAGCAGTTATTGCCATACCACCATGGCCAGCCTGTTTGCCAGACAGGTCCCCATAGCTTTTAAATGATTAAGTAATAAAATAAAGCGTGATGGTGAATTATTAAAAGGAAGTTATGAATATTTAAAATTAAGCAGGCACAATACTAAAAAATTGTATTTCTCTTTGCACAGTTATGAAAAACAAAGGCTCCAACTGTAAGACTTCAGAAAATAAGGAGAGAACCTCAGAGATGATGGGATAATCACAGCAGCACGATGAGGGATAGTGCACTACAGCAAACTACACTAAAACCCTAACTGGAGCTGCCCTTATCTGCTTTGCATACGCTTTTCTAGTTACCCAGTAGTATTATAAATGAATCCTGTTCTGAAAAAAATGCACTTAGGCTATCATCAAAATATATTTTGCTATAAACAAGTAACATTGGATTTCCACTGCATAAGGAAAAAATATTCTATTAGAAGTGCGAATCTTGACAGGTAGAACAAGATTTCTCAAAGACTAGACTTGTTGGTCTGGAAAAGAGATGTCTTAGGACAAAAGGAGGAGTCATGGTCATGAACGGCACAGAAAAGATGGATATGGCACAACTGTTGTGTCTTCCACTATGGAAAAGGGAGGACATCAGACAAAATTAGCTCAAGGTAAGATACAAAAGCCAACAGRAGGAAGTGGTCCTTTGTGCAGTATTTAGCTACGCTGTGGAAATACATCCTATAACATCTTGCAGAAGCTGAACATCTCAGTATACATGAAAAGCAGGTGGACATAGTTTTGAAAATACACTCCTTATGGGCAGTTAAATTAAGGAAAGAAAAAGAGACCACTTATCTCTCTCGTCACGTTCAGATGACACTCACCTGATCTCCCTGCCTTGATACCACAGTCCCAGCAGTAACCTGGTGCAGYGTCACTTTACCATTCAACAGCAAAGGATCCTGGAGTAGAAAGGGTAGGGGGAACACAATTTACTTATTAGGACACATAAACAGGTCTGAAGCATAAAGAAGGGTTCACACAAAGCAAATGAAATAATTATTCAAATACAATGTTACAAGTACAAAAACAACGTGCTAGGTAGGTCTCTTTAAAACATGGTACATAATTATTGTATTTTTTGCCTTCCTGTGTACAGCAATATTAACTTTTTGCCAGAGCAGACTCAAATCCTGAAGGATTTTGTACTGGCCAATTCTGCCTAGACTCTAAAGGTATATAATAAACAGAGATCATCCTAYACCATGTGCCATGAAAGTTCAGTCAACATTTCGGACCTCTAAAGTCACGAAATACAAAGTTAKCTTAAAAGGAAGGCACAACCAGAAGGGACACTCAGTATCACAGAGGAGCTGGGAAGAAAAAATATAAAATAGAAGAATCCCACACTTCCTTCACTTTAGCACAGCTCTCCCCTTGTCACACCAATCTGTGCTGTGGACAAGGAGGAGATTGTCATGTGAACTATACACCAAAGGCTTTCCAAAACCAAGCAGCTTTTGTGTGCATACACACACATGAAAACCCAAGCACAGGGGACATTTGCCTCCTAAATTGGAAGAGCAGCTCGGAGGGAAGATGGCCAAAGACCTGCCCTCAGTTTGGAAATGAGTTCCTCACTCCCAGCAAGGCTAAAGGACTATCAGTTTGAGTGCATCAGCCGAGTTTATAAAAAGCCATCCTCCCAAGGCAGACAGCAGAGGAAAATACTAAAGCTCCTATCCAGTTGGTGTGCACAAAATTCCTCCCCAACTCCACTGATGTAATCCTGAGYACGTGACAAAGATAGAATTTTTTGGCTCATCTCAAAGCACTGCCCAGAAAACTCTGTACCCCACGTGAGTCATTAGTGAACGTGTGCTTCACACCACATCATGAGGAACCCGAAATCTACTATTGGGCAAGAGGCTCCAGCCCATCCAAACTGGACATCCTCCTGAAACAGGAGGTTTACTAACAGCTCTTAAAAGACAGGGCCAAAGGCACAGGCTCAGTTATGTGGCTCTTGCTTGATGCTAGACAGCAAGCGAGAGTTCTCACGTCTCACAGCTCAGCCTGCAAGGCAAACCCCAACACGTCACATTGCATCTATCAGGATTTCACACCGTGGAAACAAAGTGACTTCAAGAGAGCTACATGCACAGTAAAATACAATTTAATGCCATCAGCCATAGAAGAATTTGTCTTTAGTCATTAATCTTATTGCAGCAGGAAAAGCAGAGAGAAAAACATTTTCAATGCTATGCTAGTTTTTCCTCTCCATTTCAGTGGAAAGAAAAAAAAGGAATAGAGTAATTCAAATAATCAAAATTATTCTTTACACCTACAGCTGTTAGAAAGAACAGATTTTTCATCAAAAAATAGTTTTATTGAAGCCAATCTGTTTCATGGGAACATATCCAATGTAAAGAACCTGACAAGCACCTGTCAAAATATTGCAGTTCTGTAGTATCAACTCAACTAACTTCCATGATTTATTTCCTGTATTTATATCGTTGTGATTGTCTATATTACCCATACTTAAAAGAAAAAAACTCGACTTATGAAAGTATCTCACAACAACAACAAACAAACAGTTTTCAASTAGTTTTCTAGCTCAATAAACTGTTATGAATTTTTGGCTATATTAGTACTAAAAATTGTGAGAAGTAATTTTTGGTGTCTTAGACAACATGAGCACTGAAATAGATTGCACACAAAGCTGTGAAGATCACTGGAGAGCTTTAACAATAGCTTAGGCAAAAAATCTCCAGGGAACCACACAGCAATATTTGATTCTTCCTTAGGTTTGGAAAGACTTAAGTGACCTCTAAGCAGTCCTTGAAGTCCTACTTTTCCACGTTAATACTACCTTGATTAAATAGTAAAGGGACTGCCAAAGAAAATCAAGACCYATCCTGTCTAGTACCTTCTTTCTCAAATGGACGAGAAGCAACCTGAAAWTCAAGTCCCAGTTACAGGATCTGAGCTAGAGAACCTCTCTTGTACCGACCTCCCTCCAACAGGCAGTTTTTAAACAAAAAGGTGCTACTGCAACAGAAACCATTTACACAGCAAGTTTTCTTCCTTTATGTTACTGTAACGTACAGCACAATAAATTAGCAGAGGTTTATGGTGCAGAGGTAAAATACAAAACAATAAACAGAAATAGCAATTACCTAGGACAAATAATTTTTAGTYGAAAATAAAATGTTTCAACTGCATTAGAACTCACAGAAGAGATGCCCTTCAACACCATTCAGCTTTCATCAAAACTGCAGATACAGCTAAGAAGAGGTAAGCTATTTCAGATCRAAAACAGCCCATGATAGAATCCAAGGAAAACAAGGAATTCAACTTATAAGTAATAAAGAAAAAAAAATTAATTATGAGTCAGGTACCTAAGTGTCATTCAAAATAATGTTGTTATTCCCTCCTCTGTGTCTGTCTGGGTATCATGAACCGAACACTAGCCGCCAGAAAAATGCCTTGACTTTACTCATACTGATTGGCTGGCCTGAAAAGTAACACCTTAAAATGCCTCTAGCCAGCTAAGAGATATAAGATAATTTTTAAAGAGAAATTCTTACAGAATTCTTTTTCTTCTTTGAGGTAAGCAGTGCTACACATAAATACTTTAAACAATAAGCTACATTCCTTCGCCTGTAGAAGAATCAACTTTTGCTATAAAAGAAATTAACATTAATCTTCAAAGCAAAATTGCTACATTTCACTAGATTCTCATTATCTCCTGAAAAATTGAGCTGCTGCAATACCAGTGTTTGAAAAGCTTACTTTACTGCATTTTTATTAAGAACTTCTCTGTAAAAAAAGAAAAAAAAAAAGCACTGGTTCTTAAGGTAGTATTTTTAAGGTTGCATTTCAAGGACACTGTTCCAGTTACTCTGATTAACCGATCTCCTTACTTCTTAATTACCGGGAATTTATGCTAGATTCAAAGAATGTTATGTACTTGGTAGCTTCAGTGATCTTGGTTTCCTATTTAACCCCATTGAATCACAAGCCAAAAGAAAGAAAAGCCATCAGCTGCATCCTCGATACAAACTTCTACCACAAATCAAGAAGTCCAAGGCCAATCTAGCCACAAACAGAAGGCAGACCAGAACAGATACCTGGTCCCACTTTGCTCCATCTTTAACAAGAATTTCTTCTAAAATAGCCTGTAGCCTTTCAAGTTGATACAAATGCCCAAGRAACTGAGAGCAAATACAACAATGCAGTCGCCTGCTGCGGATTAAGAGGCAGTACCACGTGCCTTAGTTAAAGCAACAACAGGGAGCACGTCGACAGAGACTCAGTATTTGCAGCTGAAAGATCATGAATAGGAGTTTGAAGTTGCAATAGAAATAAGTTAGAAATCAAGACTAGGAGAATCCAAAAGTAAAATCTTCTAAGTTCTATCTAGCAGGAAAGCAATGGACCTTCGGTGACGGTCCTTATGTCAGAAAAGGAGCCTGCAGCAGGTGGGCTCCAACAGCAACAACAGGCTTCAGTTATCGAAACGTGTGTTGTAATAAAAACAGCATCTGCGGTCGATCGAAATTCAGGCTTTCCAAACTGCATGATTAGTTGTGTGAACAGATACACCTCTGAGTAATGTAACGAAATGTAGCTGCATTCAGAGAAAAAACTAAAAGCAGCTCTATTTCTCTTTGCAGCACACTTAAAGAGGGACACGTAGCACCTTCTGTACTCCACATTCATACGTCCAAAGGGAGATACAAGGGCCAAAGTCATCAGTGCTGGYTGTCAGACACAAAGCATCAAAGATGGCAGACACAGCCAGGACTCAAACACAGATATTCAGTTCTGAAATCAAACATGTTATCTGGATGCTATTCCAATGGCATTAGTCAATCCAGCCACCACCTGAATGCCTTTACATAACACCTCCTTCACACAGTCAGCAAGAGCATGAAATTATAATGCACCAGGAATTGCAGACATACTTCTCAGTGGGACGAGTCTGTACTCAGCAAGAACAGATTCATGCAGTGCATTTCAGTACAGTCTTTTCAAATGGCAGAACAATTCAGATTTATTTTAGTCCTGGTAATAACTTGAAGAGACTAGGGAATAAAGCATTCAGCCAGGCTACAATGTATTAGGGAGACGATTTACTTTTTAGTGCTCGGCAGAATGGGATGGAAAGTGAAAAGGAGGATAGCATTTTTTTCCTGCAATAACTTACATCAAGTTTCATCAAGGTTGAAAGGTCTTTCTTGGCTGCCTCAAAGATGGCATCAATAGGTTTACTGCTAGAGGAATCTTGCACAGCAAGCTCACGATCWGTATAACGGAAGACTGCTGAAGGAGTTTCTGTCACCGTCACAGTCTTCTTCAATATCGACTGCAGAGAACAGAAAAATCAGGAGTCATTTTTACACATGCACCCAGCAGTATCATCTCCCATCCACCACAACTGGCGTCCTTAAAAACAAAAAAGGTGGGTTTCCAAAGAGACAGCAGCTTGCTAACTTCACGAGCTGAGTATTTTTCTGCAGAGCTTGACAGTCAAGTCAAATAGCTCCTCATCACAGCTTGCAGAGCAGGAAAATAAGACTTTTCACAAACTGGGCAGCTGCCAACTTGATAGAACTGGAACTCAATCAAAACAGTAAAGTAAACAAAGGAGGAGAAAGACTAAATGTCCATTGAGGACAACTACTGAGCCACAGTTTCTCTTCAGATTTAGCTTGTACAGATTTATAGCTCAACTGCACATTTTTTGCAGTGAACTTTCAGATTGGTCTTCATAAAAAGCACACCAGAAAAGCAGACCTATAATTCATGCCTGAAAACCCAACCGGAAAGTTTTCAGGTAAATGTGATTTCCTTGCTGTAAAGCAGTTCTCACAAATAAAATACAACCTGACAAATTCACATTTCCTATCAATCTTTTTCGCATGCCATAGTAACATAATATCTAAAACCAAGAAGCTGCAGCGCATGCTGTGCTATTGCTTGCTAAGGAAGTCGTCAGAGTTTCGAATTTTTCATTAACAAATTAAGCCACTGAATTCTACTGAAACAACTAGAAGTTTAAAGACCACCATCAAAGACCACCAACCATTACAACTCACACAGGCTTATACCTGCAAGGGCAAAGTTTCAAAATGAGAAGTCACTCAAAGGAACTCTCCAAATCATGCAGAGAATGAGGATGGGTAAAGGAATGAGGAAGACAGTGGAATCCTCATGTGGGCTGACTCACCTTGCCCCCGACTGGGCTGCTGGCGGTGTCCTCCGAGCCAAAGTGCACTCTGGCTCTCTCATAGGCCATGTCCATGTCCGACTTAGYGCCGCTGCAACTACCTACAAGCAATATAAAAATCTTTAATTTTTTGAAGCATTTTCATTATTAATTTCTCCGAGACAACCAAAGCTATACAAACTCCAGCATTGTTTCTTCTTTCTTTCTGAAGCTTAAGACTAAATAGAAAGTGGTAACCTTGGATTCTAATTTATTTCATCATTCTATTTAACCCAGAAAACCTGATGGGAACTTTAAACCGTCTCATCTGACTTTATGCATACAGCAAGGCCCAAGATTCACACATCCACCCCTGTACGGAGACGAGCAACTATCTGGGGCTAGAGAAGAGACAGTCATTCTAGATATGAAGACTGTCAGGAGAAGGCAAGTCTGTCACACTGAAAATTATTCTTATTAGCCTTTACTCCACTAAATCAAAGAACCTCTTCATATCTGACATACGGCAAGAGCTTTTATGGGAAGGACACAGTGATTAGGAACTTCCTAGAGCCCCTCCCTGGAAAGGATTTGCCCTGTTCCCTGCTATTCCCTAAAATCGTCCCAAGTCTTTCATACARCCTGCTCAAAGTGCTTCATGCATATAGAAATACATAAAAATATTTTCTTACAGGTCTCACCTATTCAATTCACTAATTTAAAGTTACCAACAACTGCTATTCTGTACTTCTCCTATCTTGCTATTTCTTTAATATATCTCAAAATTCCAGCTCCTTGATGGTCCCATCCATCTTCCAGGAACTTATCTGAGATGATTAATTACGAAAACATAACTGGGAAACAACTCCTACTTAGTTATTTTGAATAGGATTTTTGCATTTCAGCCTCATGATGTTCAAATTCACCACAGAAATGTTTAACTTGGTGAAACAGTTAAGAATGATGCAGAGAATGATGCCATCTCAATTTATAGATAACCTAAAGCCATGTTACTGTGTTTCTAAGAGTAATATATCTAAAAAAATATATATTGCTTTCAGAAGAGTTCAAGCTTTCTCCCTCATGCCTTTTTTTCTTCTCTTACTACTATTCTCTTTCTTGATTCCTGAATCTGGTCACCTAATAACCATTGCCTAGTTTTTTAATTCTGGATTCTCCCCAACACATACACAAGCTTCTCTAGAATTTCCTTGAGTTTTGGAAAGTTACATAAATACAGGACAACTCCATATTTCCAAAAGCTTTATTTAACATGATCAAGTGGAAATATTACTTGCTCATTAAATTTAAAAATACAGTTCTATATCTGATAGAGCTTGACTGCTATTCTCTACTAGCTCTGCCAAAGGGAGACTCCCACTGTCACAGGGATTCAGACCTAAATAACAGCACTTCACTTCTCCACCTTATCTAAAAACACAAACATGTCTTTACACATATTAAATCCACAATTGCCAACAGGACTGTAAAGTTTTCAGTGATCAGCTTCCATAYTAAACAACAGGCTGACCCAGAGATTTTTACTAGCAAAACCTCCAACCACAGAACCAAACAAGTGTGTCTCATGCTACTGGCTGAATTTCACATATATATATGTCTATATATGTCTATATATACACAAACACACACTGCAATTCCAAACTTCCAAAACTAAGTGTAAACAAAGATAGCCCAGAAACTGGAAATAGCACAGCAGAACTCCATGTGGGCTAACTTAACTACCTATCAACTATACTATCCCACAGATCAGTGTCAGCATAATTACTAAACCCCGATACATCGAGTGCATTTTTAAGTCTAAACACATGCTCACCAGGTTAAACCTAAATAACCTGGTAATGAGCATGCGGGCATGACAAGTATCTTCTGCACAGCTCTGCATATTAAAAGTCAGAGAGAGAAGAAAAGAAGAGACAGTCTAAGAGCAAAAGTTTATGTCTGCTAGACTTCTGTTCAAATTAGAAGCCTTTATCTCAATCTGTAGATATAAGCTTCCCACACAGTGATTAATTAAACTGTCTTGTTGCTGAAATGGGAATTAGAAAGGATACAGCAGAACGAGCTTTAACGACAAGTGYTGACTCAAAGGAACAGAAGGCAGTGGGAACCTGGGGAGAGGGATGCCAGCCTGTTTGCCGAAGCCGCGCACCCGTATCCCACACGCTGCTGGCGTGGGAGCCACTGCAGACATAGCAGCACCGGGCGCACGTGCAGGCAGAGTGTCAGCTGCCTCCAGGCACTTAACTACCTGCCCTGGCTCACKCCGGTGGGTCCTGGAACCCCACATACAGGTTGCAGGGCTGGGGGTTGAATGAGAGAACTCAGCTTCTCTTATCTCCTGACGAAGAAAGCTAACTCCTGCAGGTGAAGTAGTATTTAAGTTGGGAATGCTCATCTCCAGAAGGAACAACAGAGGTATCGTGGGTGAAAAAACCCTCGCCTTGCATATCTACCAGATATTCTGTGTCGCCCTATTACCTTTCTCTGCATAAAGGGTTAATGTGCTTAAAAGGTTGATTAGCATGAGCTGACAGGCTCCTATTTCACCACTTACCCTCAGGCTGTAGCTGCTCTGTTTCATGGTGAATAGTATACAAAGGAAAAAGACAATTCACACCCAAGCCCTAGAAGCAATCAGGTTTTGTCCATTCCAAGTAGCCAAGCAAGACAAAGATGCTGAGATAACAGGACCCGCATGATCTCCCAATCAATGACCAATATAATCAACAATCTCATGGAGCCCGAGTACTAAACATGGTAGTGGAACAAGATCTAGATAGTTTTGCTGAGGACATCAAGACTCTTTCTGGGCAAGCCAAATAGYGACCACAACCTCGCTGCTGTGAGCAGAAGTCAGCTCTGTTAACTGAGGCAAATGATAATTACTCAATTAGTTATGCTCTTCTGTCAGTAAAAATTAATACTTTCTTTCCTCACTAAGTTCTGTGTAGTCTAACATAACTCCTGTGACGTACAAAAAGAAAAAGGAAGGACAAATGGATGTTACTGTTAAATATGCAGGGCTGCCTCCACAAAGAGGCTCTGAAAACATGCATGGACACTACTTATAAAATGTTGCAGGTTTGCACTGGCAGATCATATTGAACTACAGTATTTATTTAGTGAACAAATAATGCATAGCAAAAAACAAACAAGTAAAATGGTAACTTGAAGCATATAAAGTCAAACCCCACATGCCTTGTTAATATTTTCCCTTCACGTTTCCCTGGCTCAGACAGATGGTTTAATTTATCACTAGCCAAAATCCTGTTCTGTTCATATCCACCCCTCTGACCAGTAATACAGAYGTTATCAAACACTGTAACTGTGATATTTTACATTCACACAGCAGAAACTAATGCAGAAGAAAAATAATTATCCATTGTTAAAAACTGAAAATGTAAGAGAATCCTCTACCCATATCTCTCTTCTGTATATGCCATTAACTTAATAGCAAGAAGKGTCAGAGAGTTTATCTCAAGGAAAACCATCCTGCTCTCCCTGTCTCCCTCCTGTCTAACCCTGTCCATACCTCCTAAACTATTGAATAGTTTATGTAAGCAAGATATTTATCTTTTAATGGATCTGGGATACCTTTATTCCTCCGATAAAAATTTGTATGACYTCTAGATCCTTCTATGATACACCCCAAAAGTCGAGATATTTTCTCTACCTAAACATATGGTTCAGAGGAAGGGATGTAGAGCAGAGATATCTGAAGGTCACAGGAGTGTCACAGCACCAGAACAGCTCAGCCTCATAAATGTCTTGCAACACGCTGTGATAAATCACCTTTACTACCGATTGAAAGGGACCTTCCACTCAAAGCAACAAAGCTGTGTCCTGCACTCTCTGGGACAATCRGCCAAGTAGGTCATCTTTTACTTAGATTTCAGTTATATCAATTAATATAGCTCTTGATTTGCAGGACTCTCAATAGCCCGATCACTGTCTGCTCACTCTTGCTGATGCAGGCAGTCAGGCAGAAACTCACTTGCTACTGCAAAAAATAAACATCTGACTTGAGTGTCATGATTTAGGAAACAGTAATACCTTAAGATGATTATCTAACATAAATAAGATTAGCATATTGCTCCAGAGGACACGTATCCTCAGATGAGATCCCATATGCTTACATTTATTATATTCCCCACTTTTCACAAGCACTACTTACCAGAAGGCTCTGCTGACCCAGAAGAAGGAGGAGAAGAAAAGCTTCTTCTGAAAATGTGCTCAGTGTGTTCTGTACCAGAAGCCTTCAGTGCATCTGAAATTTGGGAACAAGAATTACAAGTCCTAACTCCCCAAAAAACAAACAATCAATCAATCAAAAAAATACAACTACAGAGAGCAAAGACTTTCCATTTAACAAAGCCTTTAATCATCTTTAAAACACCAGTGTTTAAACACTACGTTTAAACTTGCCTCCTCATTTTGATTTCATTAACTTTTTTTTTTTAAATTTAACAGCAAAATTCAACTCAAACCACTTCCCTAGGTCCATCTTCCATACAGAYGCTTCCACAACTCCCTTCTTCCTTGCTTGTTGAGATAATCCCCAACTACTTTCAGCAAATAAAAATCCTCTAATGAAGAGCACAACATTATTTATTTAAGGACACTAGCTATACATTTCCAGAAGCATTACCTATTTCTGGTGTATCCCCAGCTTTTTCAAACTTTTCTCCACGTTCTTCCTCTGATACGTTAGATATCTGTCTTTTTACTGCTTTGTTTGAACTTCCTCCAGATGTTACACTTGCCACTGAGGTCAGGGGGATGGCTTGGCTTTGCTGCAAGAAGGTGAAAATGATACAGCAAGATATAAAAGATACATCCAGATATCCATTCACACCTATCTTACACAAATACGCAGAAAGTTGCATTTTACAGCGACTCCACAGGTATACCAAGTAGATTCTCTGGCCTTTCCCAATTAAGATATATATCTTAAAGTGACCACTAGGCTACATTCAGAGTTTCAACAGTCATCCATAAAACAGGGGAAAAAACAAACAAAACACACACAMAACAAAAGCAGCTCATTCTTGTACCACTATCCTATATATCATCCCACAGCAATATTCCTCGCTAGCAAATCCTCTGAAGCTRCATTAGGGAGAAGACAGCTATTGACCAGATAATCTGAAGAACCTATTAAGTTTCCAGTCACTGAAATCTTAACACTGGTAATGAGGCAAGAAGTACAGGAAYACAGTCACGCAAAATCTAAGCCAAGTAAAGCAAGTTCTAAATTTATGGACTGAGCCCTTCTGCTGAATACGCAAACAGGAAAAACTAAAATGGACATCATTTTGGTATTTCATTATTACCAGCCAAGTTATCTTTTTGTTTGTTTTCATTCACAAGCCTCTACTTCATTGTCCCAAAGACACCCATTCACACATTTTAGAGCTTGAGAATTAACATCAGAAAATAGACTGCAAAAAGAAGTAATAATACCAATTTCATCATTTCATTTTAAGACACATGGGGATATTACGTCAGCAATCACAATGGTAGACTGCATCCTCAAGACGGTGCAAGCAGCAGCCTCTGCACTACTGCAGGTAGAAACAGCAAGCATCACTAGTGCACATCAGGACTTGATGAAATGCAGAASCAACGTGCTTCCAATTTTCATAATTTCAGGTTTTTTTCCTTTCCCTCTTCCCTTCGGTTCCCTAGATATCAATGTAGACTGGATTTTATAGACAGGTTATAACAAGTGCTCTACCTCTCAAATATTGTCATAATTAACGTGCAACATTTGCCCTACTTGTAAACATGCTTGTGACCTTCTGAAACAAGCAACACCTCTGGGTCAAGTCACAGACAGGCTGCAGAGTAAGAGCAAATAAAAGGGACCCTGAACTTACACAGTTGAAGAGCTCCGTAGTCAGACCAAGGTAGTTGTGCAAAGCCAAGAATGTCACTCTCTGCAGCCTCACCATGATGATCTGAAATGGGAAATGGAGAGACAACAGGAATAGATTAAGTGTTCACTCTTGCATTTAGATGCAAGGTGCACCAGAAACACTTCATAAAAACATGGACTACACTAAGACAGCACAAACTGAAATTGATAAATTGAGGCCTAGATAGATGAAAATGATTTACCAAAACTTCCAGAACTACTCGATGGCACAAAGAATCCAGGAAGTCCTACTCTCAAATACCAGTCCTACAGGAAAATACCTTTTCCTGTAAATATTAAACATGCCTGGATGTAAACGCATTTGCTTTAAACCTTCTCCTTTATTAAAAAAACAAAACCACAACAACAACAAAACCCCACACACTTTMCCCACAATCTGGTTACAGCTCCACGAACACTTGAAATTAGCACTAAGACATCAGCCAATACATTCTAAACCCTCCAGGAGCAAAGAGCTTGCAGTGCAGGTCAGGCTAGTTCATGCTGTTCATAGAATCATTATGGTTGGAAAGGACCAGCCCCTTAACACCCTGCCTGCCCCTCAACACCCTGCCTGCTAATCCATGTCTCTTAGTGCCTCATCTATATGGTTCTTGAATGCAGTCAGGGACAGTGATTCCACCACTTCCCTGGGCAGCCTGTGCCAAGGCTTCATCACTCTTTCCATGTAGAAATTCTTCCTAATGTCTAACCTGAATCTCCCATAGTGCAACTTGAGGCCATTTCTCTTCTCCAGAATAACTACAGGTAGGACAAGAGGACCAACCCCCACGTCACTACAATCTACGTTCAGGCAGCTCTAGAGAGCAATAAGGTCTCCCCAGAGCTTCCTCTTCTCCACACTAAATAACCCCAGCTCCCTCAGTTGCCTCTCATAAGGTTTGTGCTCCAGCCCTTTAACCAGCTTCCCTGCCCTCTTTTGGACAGGCTCCAGCATCTCCATGTCCTTCTTGTAGTGAGGGGCCCAAAACTCAGCACCACGTTTGAGGTGCACCTTCACCAACACCAAACACAGGAGGATGATCCCTTCCCTGGTCCTGCTGGTTCCTGATATGGGCCAGGAGGTCACTGTTCTTCTTCGCCACTTGGGCTCACTGCTCATTCTTGTTCAACTGGTGCATGACCTGGCACTCAGCCTTGTTGAACCTCATACAGTTGGCCTCAGTCCATGGATCCAGCCCATGCAGATCTCTTGCAGAGCCTATCTACCCTCAAGCAGGTCTAATCTTCCTTCCAGCTTGGTGTCAACTGCAAACTTGCTAAGGGTGCCCTCAATCCCCTCATCTAGACCATGGATAAAGATCTAAGGAGGATTAGCCCAACATTCAGCCAGGAAAACACTACTTAGGAGTGGGCACCAGGCAGATGGATCTCCACCCACCACCCCCACCTGGGCTCAGATATTCAGCTGTTTTTTCACCCAGCAAAGCAGGTCCCTGTCTAAGGCATACATTGCCAGTTCTCCAGGAGAAAAAGTGGTTGCCACAGGAATGTAGGAATGGATTCAACGTACATACACAAGAATTATTTTGTCTTGTCCATGGCTAACACTGAGATCAATAAGCCTAGCAGTCCAGGAGCAGGGGGAAGAGCAGGTCACCTGAAGCTAGTCCAGTCTTATGAGGTTACACCACATAATTCCATACTTGTAAAGGGACAAGTTAGCCGAATTTTAACGTATCTTCTCTTTTACACTTTGAATGCAGCATGACTTTTTTATTATTATTTAATAATAATGCTTACCTGTACCACTCTAACAAGGGTTTCGGGATATTTCTGGAAGACATCTTGAAAGGCACTTGCTGGAAGTCGCAATATTGTAGAGGGAACGGCTGCCCGCGCTGAGACAGTTTTATAGGGAGCAGGATGACCCTGTCAGAAAATTTTGGAGACAAGTTTATTCCACTGATTACCAGCTGTAGTTCTTCCTTGTGGCTTTCCAAATTTCTATGTGGTTATTCTATATATTTGACATACAGCACCTGGCCACAAGAGGCCTTGAACTTACACTCCATGACCTACAGATGGTGTAATGAGGGCGGTTGGGTCAGATGAATTCACAGGGACAATTTCACTGGCATTAAACAGGGACAGAGGGAAATAAGAGCTACAAGCAGGTGTATCAGGTTAAGAGGAACTGGCTAGTCTGTCCTTACAGTTTTGTTGATTTCATTACCTGCACATATGACCCAGCTATTTGCTGCGATAACAAATCTTAGACTCAAAAAAAACAGGAGAAATATGGAGAACAACAGGATATGCAACAAATAATAGTTATATATACAATGGAATATGACCAAAAAAAGATTAAATATTCTACATAACAAATACTGTCTTTTCTTGACAAGTACTGAATCTGAACTACCTCAACTTGCTAGAATGAGAGATGGAGGATCTGCAAACTCCCAAGAGATAAAGTAAGCAGTGGGTAAAGTGCAGAGATGTTTACCCTGGAAGGCAAGCTGCAGTTTTAGGATTTTCCTCCCTAGCAGCAGGAAGGAAGTTCTTGAAACACACCAATACAAAATGCTGACTGTAAACAGAACAAYCTGTAAGTCATCTACAGCATTAAAGAGCTGAAAGCCATCACTGACACAAAGAACTGCTGCCTAATGGCTGCACCAACACCAAACAAGACTTGGTTTATACCACGGTCACCACGCTGGAAAAATMAAACTATGGTCCTGCCAGCCCTGCTGATCTAGGAGTCAGGATGAAGCAGACTCTAGAAATAAAATTAACTGAAACCAATTTCCTGATTACGCCAACTTCAGCTGACCTTTTCATAAAGCACAAGGATAGTATTAATAGCTTTGATTTTCAAGCTGCAGAGAGGCTTGAAATTTTACACCTCCTTGACCTGTAGTTAGAACTACAAAGTGTCCTCAATTTTCCTGAGATTCTTTTAATTAAGTAAAAAAATTAACACATTGCTCCTCCGTCCTTCTGCTGCACATAAAATAAACACAACATCCTTCTTTTACAGGTCCAATTAAAGCCAGGCTTTAAACATACAAGTCCTTTCGAATTCTCCATATATTCAAATGCAGAATAAATATACACCCTATCTTTAAAAACATATACGCTTCCATCAACACATAGTGAAACATTAGAGATTTAATGGATCTTTAATTGCTAAACACCAGGCAAGCATTGAGTTCCATAATATTTATTCAAAAARGTAAAGTTAGCATTGTACAACCCATCTATACACTCTGCACTCCACTCAGAGACTTTTTTCCTTCCTATCAACAATGCTTATTTGAGGAAAGGCCAAGCTGACAGACMCAGAAAGTCAGCTTAAGTATAATAAAACAGATAAAGATGTAGCAGCACCCCACCACCACCAGCAGCCCCTCCCTCCAAYTTTCCAGCATATAATTTTGCCTTTTTTAATTCTTTGCAGGAGAGCAGCCTGCTTTTAAAAGAGCCAACCAACACGTGTAATTGCCTTGGCACATGCTAAAAGCTGTCAGAGAAATGGAGAGAGGAAATGTTCCCATAATTGTGTGTTCTCTCAAACGTAACGCAATCAGCAGCGTGGAGAACACCACGCTTAGATTCTGTTATTCGGCAACCACACGCTGAGGTCGCAAGGAACAGTTAAGCTAGCGAACTTGCGTTTTTCAACAGGGAACTTTTTGTTCTCAGTGCAGCTAACTATTTATTTCKGGCTTGTTCCAAGGCCTGCAGAGTAATTAAATACTGTAGGTGACAAATGTCACAGCTAAATGCATAGCTGAACRCAGGTGACAGCCAAGGGCCAAATCCAGACAAATTTGCCCAGGAAATCTKCTACAAGAGACACAGCTGTCTTGGGTTCGCCTACATGAAATGGCAGCTCTTTTCTGTTCCCTAAAATCTCGTGTATCCTCCCTGTGACTTGAATTTCCTCTTCCTCCACACCCCACTGACGCACACAGCTGCAAATTCAAAGTTCATGCAACAATCACTTGTTTCTTTATAACCTCACTTGTCTTCTCCACTGTCTTTTAAATGCACTTGAKCCCTTGGGACTTAACTATATCCAAGCAATTTTTTTAAACTTCTCTTATTCCTCAGACTTGCATTTTTGTCCCCTCAGTCCCTAGTATCTGATCAATGCTCTTCCCAGGCTCTTCYGTGTCCTTTCAGCTATCCCATCTGCTCTGAGGTTTCCAAATATCACCCCCATTTGGAGGACAAGAGAATATTATAACCCCAAGCTCTAGCGACCATCAAMGGCAGTCTTAGTTTGCCCCATTTAACTCAGGATGAATATTCTTCATTCAGGCAATAGATCTGACCATACACATGGAAAAAGCACAGGGAAAAAGGGAGCACTCAGCAACAACCGCACTAAACACTGTCAGACTCCAGCAACTTAGACACTTCTTTAAATTTAAAGCAGTATCAACTCAAAGTCATGCTGATTATATCAAATATTCTAAAATATGACAAAAGGAGTAACAAATACTTGGATTTGACACTTGGACTTTATCCTGTGAGTTTTGAGAAGGCAGTATTTATCTGTTCCCCAAAAAGTGAAATAGGGAACAAATAACTTAGAGCAGGTATCTTTGTATTTAAATACATCCAAGAGGACGTCTCCAGTACAAAAAGGGAAAAATAAATTGGAAAATCACCTTTTGCAAGTCCTTCATTTTAGTTTCCAGTTTTTGCAGCAAATAATGTTCTCTTGCATGTTTCCCAACTAAGTGGTGGCCTAGTTGGATGTCACRTCTTATGAAACCAGTCAAAATAAATTCACAAATCCACTTCAGACGGCTCAAAGCCTTTCTGAACGCATTATATCCTCATTTCAAAGCTTTGTGTTTGGTGGCACAGTTACAGAAATTTTGTCAAAGTTAAGTCTTAACTTTAGGCAGAGACCATTCAACAATTTGTGAGAAATCTTCTCCMTTTTGACTAATGCTACATGACCATTTTCATGCTACTCCTAAATGCAAAGTCAATACAGAGAATAAAATGAAAAAATAAAACAACTAGTTCACAAAGCAGGGAAATAACCAAGAAAAAGAGGAATTGTGAAAATAAATAAAGTTATTTCAGCAGGAACATTTTCAGGTGTTATATACTGTTATATACTCTGTTATATACTCTTCTCCACACTGACAACTCCTTTCAACGCTTTCACTAATTTATAAGCTCTGATTCACCAATGGTGTAACTGATACAGAGGTAAAATGTAAAAAGTGATAGACTGAGAATAATAGCAGTCGTCAAAGTTAATGGCAATCAAAATGCTAGCAAAAAAAAAAAAAATGCATTGTTAGAGAAGATTGTGTTTGTTTCTTCAAAAATAWAGGAAAAGAACATGTTCCTATATGCTGTTCCTATTCTTTTAAACGCTGTCTATAAAAAAGCTACTAGGTACTAGCTCTGCTATTTATATAGACTTGGCAGCAGGTATCAGGCTTGCACAGATCAAAATTATTCATGCGCCATTACTTTCTACAGAAGAAAGTGTGACTAAGCTTAAAAATGGTACATGGCTTTCGAYGAGTTTTATGGAAATTAGATACACTTTCTATACATTTTTATATATATACATGCACCTAAAAGTGGCAAAGCACATGTAACAGAATCATTATGACTACTTACATCCAGAATAAGGGAATCTTTCGACAAAACGAGACAGAGAAGTGGAAGAGAAACATGGTACAAGGTCAAACGCAAACAGTTTATCGCTTACATTTTATGCATCTTCTCTGCTATCAAAAACATCCAAGAAAACACTCAAAGGCCTGTGTATTATTGAATATGACACGTTCATGTTCAATTCCTAAATAAATGCAGTGACATTTTAAAAAAATAAAAAATAATCGGAATTTCAACTGAAAGAATATAGAGACTACTGCTTTGTACCAATTTGTACAGCAAGTATGACCAGCTAGCACTTAGCTCATTTTGTTGCCTGCCAGAGAGCACAACCGTCTGACGGCCGCTGGCAACATTATCTATTATATTAAATCCATCAGCTTCTTTCACAGTATAATTAACATAAATCTGATGATTCATATTATTGTAATTAGAGCTGATACGAATAAATTCATTAGTAATAAGACAAGTGGTCTAAAAGCCAGAAACCACCAGGTTCTGGCCTGGTCTTCCTCTTGATTCCTATGCAATCTCCAACAAATCAAACCGTACCTCATTTTTCCAGTCATAAGAGAACAATCAACCCCTATCACTTACCAGAGACAATGCTAAGAAATAGCTTGTGTTACACTCTCAAGCCTATATGTTTCCCAACCAATTTACATACCACAACACTAGGTGGTAGCAGCTCTGCRAAGGCGCAGAAAGAGAAGGTCCAACCAAAGGAACATTTTCCATTCTGTTTCTTTCCTAGCAGTATGCCAAGTCTACTTCACCCCGAGGGGTTTGGGGAGACTGAACTTGCAKCCCTGCAGAATGCTCAGAACGTACCGTGATGACGTCAAGGATGCTGAGAAGGCTGTGGACACTGTCTCCTGCCAGCACCTCCTTAACAACCACTTCTGTGCCATCCTGCAAGCAGAGGAGAGAAGAGAACTGCAGACACAAACTTACCAGGCACACGAGGACTACTGCAGACATTAAAAAACTATTTTAAAGCCCAAACATTTCCGTCAGGAAAGGACAAGGAGGAAACTAATTGGCAGAAGGAATATTTTGACATCCAACATTTTAGGACTAACTAATGACACAAGCTTTCATTTCATTGACCTGTGTAACCTGAAGTGAATCTGAATCTTCTACCTCCTAAGAGAATTCTCCTAAGTATCAGGTTAAAATATTTGGGGGTAAACTATTTTTGATGCCTCCCACTGCCACCATCCTGCTGCTTTATAGACCTGTTTTATATAACTACCACCCAAACAGCCACTAYGCGGACATTTGAGAACGTCTGATTAGAACTGTGTTTAGCTCACTCATTTAAGACATAAGGAATCACAGTGCAAAAGCTTGACTTTAATAAACATTATAGTTCTGAAGGGTTGGAATCAACCTCCTCCAAAGCATAGTATGATTCAATTGCTTAATCAAAGTTTAATGATTCATGCCRGTCTATACCCTAGGTCAACAGGTGTAGCTCAAGAATTACAGCTCAGTTTAATTCTTACACTTTCTTGTATGCAAACTTCCAGCTTGCCATCCTGCACAACATAGATGCTGTTATCCAGCTGCCCAGGACGAAAGATGTATTCACCTTCATGCAGCTGCACAAAAAACATGTGCTTACACAGTTCCAGAAAAAGAGGCTTCTCAAAGTGACCAAGAACCCTGCAGAAAAGAAAGCAAATTGTTAACCTTTCTCCCTCTTCAGCAGAAAGGAACTTAAGACTGGCAMTGTCCTTGCAATAGCCTTCCTAAATTAGCAGACCTCCAGATACAAACAGCAGGTATTTGTAGCATGGAGTCCAGCGGCACCACAGAAGGGACAAAACTCCCTGAGGCAGAAGTACAGTGAAACATCAAAAATGATAAATACTGGAGTTCTGTTTTGAGCAGCACTCTGGGGAACACCAGCAGGCCGTGAAGGAATCATGTCCAGTACCCACCAAACACACACTGGAGTGGTTTCCGAAGAGGATCAAATGTAAAAATCTGCAATAGAGCCACACATTTTATGAAAAATCACCTTTTGAATCCTTCTCTTTTAGTACAGCTATCCTGTCAATGTAACCAGAACATATGGATGCTGAAAATAAGAGGAAAAAAATCCCCATTGAACGTGTTTGTAGGTTCAAGTGCAAGTGCAAGGTGCAAGTGGGCTCCTGCAGCACTGCAATTAGTCACCGTCAGATAGACAAAAAAACCTGGATCATTCAGTGCACAGCACAAGAAGGGCCCTTGACATCACTCTGTCAGCTCACATTAACAGCATCCATCATTCAAATTTTACTGCARCATCAATTAGTTATAGAAAATCGTAATTTCACAGTGGAAGGTTTAGGTGACTCAAATAGCAATTCTATTAGATGACCAAGCAGCCAAAGACTATGACCTTCAGGACTAAACTTGATCCTAACAGGAACGGCTGGAAACACACCAACAAAACCGAAATTAAAGAGTTGAAATCTCATCTTCCCTGTGCTATCAACACAATGTCTGACTGAACAGGCACAAAGACCATCCCATATTATTAAGGATTAAGTTGACTTTGATTCCTTTTGTATTTTTTTTAAGCCAGAAGAAAAAAAAATCTGCAGTTTAGAGAGCTGTCAGTCTAGTATCCAATTAACATTTGTAAAGTATGGTGTCTTTTTGTATCAAAAATATGCCTAACACAGTCTAAAGAGAATTTTTTAAAATGCACTAACATGAATCTGTTGGGAGTTAGAAAAGCTTTATCATCATTGTCTCCAAATTTGGACCACTAACTTTTTTATTCACTTCGCTATTTTCTTAGTGTTTCTAGAAAGGTAAAAGTTAGATTTACTCTCTCCTTCCTCTACGATGARCTTTCAGCCAACTGTTTGAAGGGACTGAACACACAATAGTAAAACTCAACACTTCATAGTTTATATAAAAGCGTTTAGATCAGCTGAACATCCTTCAAAATCAAACTTCAAGCTCAAGTTCCCATTTAGCATTACCTAACATTTTTAAGCATGTACAGCACTTCTGATGGCAAATGGGAATTCTTCACATCAAATTCAGTGAGGTCTGCCTCTAGCAGAGAGGGAGGTGGTTCTTTTGGCTGTAAAGTTGGACACTCCTTCTTAATACGCAGAATTCTAGGAAGAAAAGTAAAAACAAACAGAAATCAAAAGGATCTGGAACTCTCTTCCTTTGAGACCTAACAATAGGCTGCATGCTGACACCACTGGCAGACTCCAACATTAAACACATGCCATGGCATGTTACACATTACCAAATACATCTAATGGCAGCAGCCCACTCTGTAAACGCTCCTTACCCATCTGTCTTAAAACTAGAGGCAGCACTGGGGAGGCAACTCCTCTGTTTCAGCACATTTTCCAGCAAAACACTAGCCTTATGTACAGCTGACAATTCAAAGGACTGTAAAAACAGCTATGGAGAAGAGCTGTACTAGAGACAGGCACCACAATGCAGAGAAATGCAGAGTTCCCAGTATCTCCTGTAAAGTCTCACACCACAGCCTCCACGGCATAAATTCCCTCCTCCTCAGAAGCCCAAGTACCTTTTAGCCAAGGATAAAACTTTTGCCCGTTTCCTCATCCTTTGGCGAGGCACAGTGTTCCCAACCAGGGAGTTCGGAAGAGTTGTAACCTAGGAAGAGATAAGGAAAACAAAAACATTACCTGAAGTATAGGTATAGACAGATACAGAGCACAAGTTCTGATCCTCTAAAGGATGCCACTAACAAACCRAGTCTTTAAAACATGAGCAAAGTGACACACTTATATAAGACTCTGGAAGACTGAAACATCTGCCACAGGATCTCTTTCTTTTTAAGAAAGGAGGAAAAAAATAATACTATCATTTTTGATAAGCAACTATTACAGTGGTAATAGATGACCAGAATATCGTAGGGATGCTGATGCTTTCAGTATTACTTGTGTTAAGTATTGTGTGCTCTTGAATGACAACTGTGTAGTCCAGTTTTTTTGGTTGATAGATTTTTGTTTTGTTTTTCTCCCAAAGTAATACTGAAAGCATCAGCATCCCTACGATATTCTGGTACACTAACAAGTAAGGTCTCAGATTCTTTTCAGCTGGTGACAAGTCGCAGCAACAAATCCCTTCATTTATTTTCCAGGGTAGCTGATTGCCACCTTCTGGAGCAACACAAGAACTGCAAGACCAAGAACACATTCCAAACCACCACCAGCTCTCCTTTCAGAAATTGAACCCCAGGAAAACATTTCCCTCACTTAATTAAAAAAATAAACAAACAAACAAAAAATCCTACAAACAAAAAAAAAGCTTAAATACTTCTACATATGGAATTCTAAGGGTCTTTATTTATGTGTGTTATATTTAAACAACCTAAACAACACTACTGACTTTTGCATGACTGACTTTATTCTTTGGTTATCTTCTACACAAAGCCCAATCTGCAATGTAAATGCCAGGTTAAGGGAATAATGCCCTTCCTGATTATGAAGTCTACTTATCTGAACTCACTGTAGCTGAGTTTCGCAGCTACCTATGAGGTAGAAACCTACTACAGGAGTTCAGAACAGGAAGTACTCCTCAGCTCGGTGCGACTAACGAAGTAAGGTTACTCACCAGGAAAATATATATTGAAGAGTCTTGAAAAATTAATCTAAAAGAGTCCTTTAAGAGTCTATTTCTACATGGGTGTAGTTTGATTCTAAAACTACTGCTGTTCCCATGAGCAAATTAYGCAAAATTCCACAGAATTCTGAAACATTCCCAGAATTCCAATAAAATTTAACAGGCTAAAAGCCCTGGGCTGGGCTAAGCAGGTGAAGTATTTGAACATTCACAGCGTTTTCCAGACTGGATTTGGATCTTTACTTCCCTCCCCAAAGCCAAGTGCTCTTACTTTCCTCATGATCTTCCGCCCATAGAACATCACTTTGTCTCTCTTACGAAATCTGTATTGAGGCACATGCGGTTGCAGTTGTTCTGGAACACAGAAGCAGCATATCAGAAACCACCTGGAGCTTTACATTAAAAAGCAGCAATAGCATCTCTTCCACCTCGTAACAGTTCCAGCTTGTGGCTACTAAGAAGCACGATAGTGTACTCAGAGTCTGAAATCTAAATTAACACAAGATTACCCAACTCTGGTTAGCCAAGTCAGCCTAGGGAATAGCTGGCTTGAGGCTCTACTTAACCCCTAGCAGAAGTAATAAAAAAGCAGCCTAAATAGATACAAAGATCAGCTAATTTCATCTCCCAAAAGGAGACCTCCAATTTACCTGCTTCCCATGATTTCAATAGTGAAATCACATCAGGCTTGAAATTATTTACATACCAAGTAAGATCAAGGTTATGCCAAAACTTCTAACGCCTTGCACAAGAGATATGAATTCTACAGCCAGCTCTGTGCAAGCGGAGCAGTCTAAGTCCTTTATTCCTTTAAAGCACTATTCCTGCATGAACAACTATGTTCACAATAAGTAACTGCTGGAAGCACAGAGTCTACCACATAATATGAAGAAAACACTAAAGGAAGACAACTCACCAACAAAACAATTTTTTTAAAATGTACTTACTGGATTGTTTCACTCTTCTGTAAACAACAAACACYACAATTCCTATAAGGAAGATGGCTACTGCAGCTCCAATTGCAATTCCAGTCAGCTGTGAGGAGAATTTATGAAGAAAAAAAAAAGTAACCTTTAAAGTTAAAACTTGATTTTTTTTTTTAGCAGAAGAGTGCAGGGAGTGGGGGCAGAACATCTAGCTCAGTAAGATATCTGAATACTAAACACATTCATAAACACTGATTATAACTGGAACGTTATATGGAAGGGCAACAAGTCTAAGAGTAAAACACATCAGTGTTTCCTTCCTAAACTCAGGCAGACAGAACATTCAGGCTTTTTCTCTTCAGAAAGTTTCCGAGCTGATCAACTGAATGCTCACAATGAAACAACAGGAATTCACTCCTGCCCTCTGTGCAGCACCAGTGAAGAACCAAACAAGCTCTCAGCCTACTCAAACTTGCGGAGTGTCCCTCAGGAAAGCTCCTGGGACTTAAAGAAAGCTTCACACTACTGGCACGCCTGCATTTTTTCATTCAGTTGACTCAGCTTACCATAGTGGTCTGTATTCTGTCTTCCACAAACTGAAGAATTCGTGTTCCACCTGCTGATAACACAGCCTAGCACAGAAAGCAAGGTGAAATTAGTTTCCAGCAGCTGAAATTCAAAAATTGCAGAAACCCTCCAAAACAACATCTGAGTATGGTCTAGAACCCACAATGTCACTTGGTTATATTCTCCCAACTACAGTCTACGCTACAAACAACATATTTAGTATAGACACATCATTAATGGAGATATCTGTACTGGTTTTATTGTTATTCAATGTATTCCTAAATAATCTAGAAACTGGACCAAACAGTGTAGTGAATTTTTTTTTTAATGATTCTATGCTATAAAGAACAGAATGTAAAATACTGCGTGAGACTAACAAGCAATAAAATGGCAGMTGAAATTCAATATAAAACACAAAATTATGCCTATAGAGAAAAAGCTCCAACCTTACCCATGACCTCAAGTCTGGGTGATATCTTAATTTAGTTTTGCCATCAAAAGGAAAAATATTGTCTCATGAAGTTCCTTCTAGTTCTACAGCACAAATTTCTGCCTGACCGGTCAGCAGAGTGGATCACTGTCTTAAGTGCTCAAAAAGCCCATTTGCTTAGATCATTTTAACAGAACATGTTAATGAGGTATCCTCACAATATTAGCCAAACTAATTCTATCTTGATTAATGGTGGATTATTGCTAGAGGGATTGGAGTAGGCCCAAATACTGCAGTGCAAAGTCACAAGAACAAAGAAAATGTTGAAAACTTATCAGCAAGACAAGTATGAGACATTCATACCAAGAACTCACTGTTCCTTGTCAAAGTTTAATATGGATACCTAACATACCCTCCCTTGACTACGTCAGGGATAAGCACAGTTCAATTATTTGAGATCATACTGACTTGTACAATAATAAGGCAAAGGGGACTGTCAGTTACAAGTGACAGTCACATTGTTGTTATTATATATATATATATAATTGATATATGATATCACGATAGATAGATCATGAACAAGAGGATAAAGCACAGAGGAGTCTTGTGCCTCAGAAAAAGGAAGGAAGGGAAAGAAGAAACTCAGTATTTGGAACTACACACACTCCTACCGGGACCATAGCCAAGAATTCTGTAGGTTCCTGTTTCACAGAGAGGAGAGGCAAAGCACAGGGAYCATAAACACGCGGAACAAGGGAACGCAAGCAGACAGGTTGTGACCTTGCACATGCCTGAGACACAACAGGACAGCGTGTTATGAACTCCCTGCTGTATAGCACACCCTACCAAGCCTCATTGGCCCAAGTTTGCAGAAGAGATCCCTTGGGTCCCTTTGCAGCTACAGTCAGTACCCAAATTCAAGGACTTCTGCATCCCTAACACACCCTTAACAAGTCTCAAACACTCCACAAACAAACAAACAAACAAAAAAAAAAAACCAAAAAAACACCAACTTGAACAACCCTAAAAAGACATTTGCTGCATCAGGAAAAAAAAAGCAATAACATTCTAAGAGTATTTACACACAAATGTGTGCCTTTTCAAGGAAAACTAGTATTCAAAATACTTCAGGATTTTAAATTTTATCTTAGTGGCTTCTCACAGTAATTAACACATACAGCTACCTAAATAATTCTCATGCTCATGCAAGGTACCAAGCACAAAACAGTAAGCAGCTCTGCGAAGAACTTAACAACTTCATATTGCAATCAAAGGCAAACAGTGAGACATACCCGATGTAGGGAGGAGTAGAAAGTGCTTAACAGCACAAAGACCATGACSTTAAAGTTATCATTGCCTAAAACGTCAGACTTCCCTGTAGTTTATCAGCACACCAGTACACACGTCTACTCTTCAGCTAGAGGTACCAGATGTTAACAAAACACCTTCAACCTAAATGCAAGTCTATTATGTAGATATTTTAGCCCTTAGAATAACCATTTCCTAACATGGGCCTTATCTCTGATCACTGCCACAAGCACCACAGGACTCGGTGGACTAGAGTCTCTGGTTTGCGATTAGGGAGAAACACAAGAGCCAACTGTCAGAACTGTGTCATCCCTGTAGAGGCTACATGCATTTTGTTGAAGCAAAAGATACTTAAATTGCATCTTCCTTTTAAGAGCTTAGTATATAGAAAAAGAAATACAACTGGATAGTTTGCAATTAAAAGGAAATTAAAAGGAGAAAAAAAAAACACATAAGCTGGTACAAAACTTCAAAGTTTTGGAAGGATGAAGCATCAGAAGAGACTCTTACAGTATAAAAATACTGTCTCTAAAGCTAGCAGTCAAACATTATTATACTGGGTAAATTAGCTTTCAGACTCTGGAAACACTAACAGCAATCAAAAAAAAAGGCAAAGCAGGTTGTACCTCAATGCTCCTGTTGTTGCCATCTTCATCCATGTCTGGACGTAGAGGTGAGATCACAATAATAATAAAAAACAAAAAAAGGGCAAAAAGTTAAAAATCAATCCATAACCCCAAAGCTCTGTAACTCCGCAGGGCAGAGCACAGAGTGGCTGCTCCTCCAGCCTGGCACGAGCAGCCCCTTCAGGAACAACTTCCCTCTCCCCYCTCTTCTTCGCTCTCCCTTTTTCCCCCTTTTTCTCCTCACTGGGCAACAAGGAGCCAGTCGGGGAGGAAGGGGGAAGCTGCCGCTGCCCCTGCTCCCTCCTCAASGAAACTTCCTCGAGAAGAAACTTAAACACGGATAAACACCCACTGCGCTGAGGGAGCCCCTGCAGGCCAGGCTGCCCCTCTCTGCGCTACAACCCCCAAACTGCTCCGTTACGCCTTCGTTAAAGAGCATAAATAGGTATTTTTAAAAAAAATATAAAATAAAATATATAAAAATAATCGCCGCGACGTCCCGCCCATGAGAGGAACCCCCGGGGATCGCGGCCCGCCTTGAAGCGGCCCCGGGACAGCTCGGGGTCACCCGGGGCMGCCCGTGGGCCTCGCCCCCTCCGCGTCAGCGGCAGAAACCACCCGAGAAGGGGAACAGCACCGAGTCCTCGCCGGGGGCTGCGCCGAGGCCGCCAGCGCCGCCCTCGCTGCCCGCGCGGCTCGACCCGATCCCGTTCGGATCAGTTTGGCTCCGTCCCGTTCGGTCCCGTTGGGCCAGGCCCAGCCCGGTGCCACCGCCCCTCCCTCACCTGCTGTGGGGGCCGCCCCGGCGAGGTCAAAGGTCAGTCGCGAGGRGCGGGGGGGTGCAGTGACGGAGAAGGCAACGCCCCCACCCTCCGCCCACCGCCAAGCCCCGCCTGCCGCGCGGGCTGCTCGCTGAGGATTGGCCGGGTTAGGGCGCGCCCCG
>PTEX01000385.1:178149-199002 GCA_003342815.1 Eudromia elegans | reverse complement strand
CGCGGCGGCCAATGGGAGCGGGCGGTGGCGGCGCGCGCAGGGCCGCGTCCGTGTCCGCCATGGGGCTGCTGGGCGCGCTGCGGCGGGGGCTCGTGCGCGGCGCCGACCGCCTGGCGCCCTTCACGAGCAAGCGCGGCCCGCGCAGCCACAACAAGGGCCGCGGCGCGCGGCGGCCCGGCGTGCTCACCTCCAGCAAGAAGTTCCTGCTCCTGCGCCGCATGGTGCCCAGCTTCGTGGTGCCCGACCTGGCGGGCTTCGAGCTCAAGGCCTACGTGTCGTACCGCGCGCCCGCCGGCACCGCGCCGCCGCACACGGCCCGGCAGCTCTTCGACGAGGTGGTGGCGCCGCGCATCGAGAAGGACGTGCGGGCGGGCGTCTTCGACGAGAGCCAGCTCCACAAGTACGGCTTCGAGGAGACGCAGGAGGGGAAGCTCTTCCAGCTCTTCCCCAAGAACTACGCGCGCTGAGGCGGCCCGCGGCACCCGCCCGCGCTGCCCCCGCGCGTCCTGCAGCGCCGGCTCGTTTAGGAGCGCCGGGAAGCCCCTCCTGTCCCACGGGTGATGGAGACCTGCGTGGACCGCGCGTCTTTGTGGCCGTTGCGTCCTCGCGCCCTGTTGCCTCCCAAGGGGTGCGCGTGACAAATAAATGCTGGCCGCTTCCGAACCTACAGAGCGGAGTTTTGCTTCCTTGGGAGAGACGGACACTTCAGACAGACGCTGCTGCCAAGGGTGGGGTGAGACAGCCAAAAACTGGCGCTCTATATGAGCACCTAAATGAATTTATATTACTCCAGCTAAACTGAAGCACAGAATGAAAGGAACTAGACCTTTAACACGCAAAATCAAGTCCTTCCCCTCAGGTCCCTTCTTGAGGGAGCTTTACTTATCCCAGAAATACTATGCTAGTTCCTCTTAATCTTACCTGGTAATGGAAGGGTGGTRCCTTTTAAAAGAGGGTCATAGCCAGAAGCCATGTAGCTGTTCAGTTCTCGKGGATGTGTAAGGAAGCTCCATGGTCTGCTTTGACACCCAAAAATCATTCCATAAGAACCCCACTGTGCTTCTTTATACGAAAAAGGCGCAAAAACAAACGTATATTGCTTTGCAATTATAAGCTTAGGAGTAATCCAACCATCAAGTGAAGAATTTTTAAAAGAAAAACTACCAAGSAAGATAAATCTCATAATGATTTTATTTTAGAAACATCCAAAAATAGGGTGGTTTTTTTTTTAAACCCAAACTCTTGTTGACAATACTAATAGGAATCTTCATGTAACAGTGCTCAAGAAATTTCAAAAATACACCTTCACCCTTGAGAAACGTGTTTCAAAGCAGTAAGATTCTCATCTGCTGTACCTCGTTTTAGATATGACACTGTTACTGATGTGTTGCTGGTGTTTCTTTCCCTCCAGGCAACTATTCCTCTAGGACTCTCAAAGAAAAAGCATACAAGCTAGAAGAAAATTAGGTAGTTTAAGCGTTTTTTGTTGTTGTTCCTAGGAAGATAATTCAGAACATGGAGAAAGTGTTTCAGAAGTTGGTGTTTCACAGTAAGAAAAGAAAGGTAGTAACCAAGAGAAATTCTGCACTCATTCCCCGAGGTAGTTAGGGCAATGTGGTTAAGATTTTGGTTTCTGTGTGTGTTTATTATGAACTTAAAAGATGTCAGGAAACACTGCTTAAACTTTTTGGACATTTTGCTCTTAAAGCTGTTCACCTTAAAAATCTTGACTTTGGACCTAAATTTATGTTTTACTACAGACAGCAGAAAATATGAGGTTGAAACCTAGAGGGTTTGGGTTTTTCTTGGTAAAGTGTGGCACTAAAATAGAGTAGGACTGACTACAGAGTTTTTGCTAAATCAGACTGTGCTCAGCTTAGCTTGGAGAGCGATGAAGTGAGATGATGACATCCAGGTGATGTCTGGTGTAAAACCAGATACACCAGAATCCTTACAAGAAAGGCAGAACAAAACGTCCTGCAGCTGAACTGCAGTCTGTCATTTCTGTCAGTTTGGATTTCCTTCTAAAAAAAGGATTTCTCTCTACTGAAAATCACTATAAACAAGTTCTGTTGTCAGCATCTTGACTGTTCTTGACAGCCATCTTCTCAAAGTACATGCTAGCTTACAGATTGCATAGCGAGCTACACACATGTCTAAAATTTACTTTAAAAAAAAGTCAGGAAAAACTGATTGCAGGTTTGTCTATATGTAGTGTTGCAGTCAGGTTTTGTTTAGTTTGATTTGGAAGAAGGAAAATAAGCTTAGGAGATCAACTGTACAAATGCAAATCAGCCTTGAAGGGATTCAAGTGTTATGTACAAACAAGTAGCCTTTGAGAGGAACCTCCTGCCCTTCAAACTGGTACATTCAGGGAAAACTAAGTGACCATGTCAGTGCTTGACCACGCTCYTCAGGAAAGGCTTTTCTCAGCGCTGAAAATAAAACATTGTAAAATTCCAACAGTATCAGCCCTTAAGGACTCACAAACTCAACAATGACACCTGGAAAAATCCCAAACGAACCTGGACAGGGCATAAGCTATAGCTGTTGCTCTCAGCAGAGGAATTTTTGTATGCCTTCCCATGGGGACTKTCAAGGCCGACTTTTGAAGAGGCTAAAGTGAAACTGTCTTTTCTGACTGAGCTCTAGTACTTGACATCTCTGAAGGGCTAACCAGGCTCATTTCCCACTTCCAGATGTGTAGGATATTATCATAGAATGAACAAGTTGCTACAATGCTCATTTCTTTAGACCTGTCTAATGGTCCAGCTAAATCACCGCTTCTCTCCGGGCCCACTCCGTTGGGTTTTGTAACWCTGGTGTCAGAAGCACTTGGTGACGCAGGGTCTCCCTCTAGGGCACGACCCCCAGCCACATCTAGGCTCCTTTTTACACCCAGGCCCCTCATTGGGTCTGGATCCCCAGCCAACACAGCACCCCGCACTGTGTCAGGCCCCCGCTCTGCTTTCAGTGGCAAGGCAGGGTCTTCACTCTCCTCATCTGATATTACATCAAAAGTAGCAGTAGGAGACTCATAAATTATCTTCAGGTTTTGCACCTGCAAGTTCAGTCTCTCATCTCCTTCCTCTGACCTTGCCAGCAGCTCCTCAGAAGGCTGGTGTGCAGCAGCCGGGTCTTGGAGCGCAGCCAGGGAATCCCTTGGGCAGAGCCTGGACCAGTCAGCTCCATAGGCCAAGGAGTTGTGCAGGACATAGGATGTCAGGATGAGACATTCCTCTGTGTTTTCCGCTTTAAAAAATAATACAATAAGCAGATATCAAGCTGTGCAGTCTGTCACAGACCGCTAAGGAGCCCTTCTCACACAGCCTGGGTCATATCGGCAGAGTTCCCCATCCCGCGTTTCCRGCTACCGCCTTCTCCACAGCTGAGGTAGAAACATCCTGACAAGTTTTCAGCCGCCTGTCACTAGCCCTGACTTCCCTGTTCAGTGAGCACGCAGGAGGAAAAGAAGGTTTAATGTGCACAGGGTGTAGAAGCTCTTTATTCAAAGTACCTAAAAAGTCTCAGACCATCCGGTGTTCTCTGCTGAGCCACAAATACAACTGCAACGATTGCTAGACCACTGGTTACTAATAAATTACAGATGTGCCCTTCCCAGGGGTTTTGAGCATTTGACTCTGATAACAAGCGGGCTGCCGAGTGGATCAAGAAAACTAAGGCAYGAGCACCTCTGTCAAGAAGTGCTGCTGCATCATCACAGTCCCCTTGTTCTCCTGTTCCTTGTGCAGAAAAAATAATGTTACCCTCATATCCCAGGTGGTGAATCTGCCCAAGGCCTGGAGAAACCCAGGAATGCAGCCGTTTGATACRGGGCTGTATTTGCAATGCAACACAGGCAACTGTTTATCAGGGAGGTACTTTGCAATTCACGCAAAGGGCTTGCTCATGCTATGCTAGATTAACCAGACTGCGCAGCACTATTTTTCTGTGGTGAATACCAGCTCATCAGCAGGTCAGCGGGGCATCCTGCATGTTCCAAAATGCTCCTTTGCACCATCAAGATGAATGCAAACCTGGACAGCCRTGTCAACAGCTAATGCCTTCACACCAAAGCAAAGAGGCTTTCTTCTCGTGAAAGGTTGTTACCAGGCATTTACACACAAATAATAATAGTGTATTTACCCCCAACTCTCAAGATTACTCTGAGAAAGATGCGGGAGTTGCCYCAAGCGGGAATTAATTTCTCTATTAACAGCTGGGTCTTTCTAGCAAGTGCAGAGTTGGAGCTTTGCTGTTAACCTGGGAGTAGGAAAGGGGAGCAGCCCAGAGCACCTCTGCTCTGCCGAGCACTCACCCATGCTTCCTCGGCAGTCAAGGATTTTGAATCCACTCTGCATGCAGGCTGCCAGCAGCACAAACTCACAAGTTGGGTGCCACTTCAACCTCCACACTCCACCTTCAACATGGGTGTCTGCCAAGGGCTGCTTCATGTTCCTGGAGTCCCACAGCAGCACGTGCTCGTCATAGCTGGGGACATATCACAGGTAAATAGGCAGACAAGCTGCAAAGCTGATTGAGTGCACCAAGCACAGAAGAAAATGAGGAAATCTCTTACGGTCTTCAGCACTTTAGGTTTCTGAAGAGAGCACACCTTGAGAAACAAGGTGTTCATTCAAAGTAAGAGAAGAGGCTGATCGCATCTAGTAAAAGCAGCTAAGGAGGATTTACCTGCCTGTAGCCAGCAGATTCTCCCGGTGAGGACTGCACTGAATGCTGCACACACCCATGGAATGTCTGCAGAAGAACAACATTGGAGGGAAAAGAGAGAGAGGCTGTTTGAGAAAGGATCCTTCCTTGCAGGTGGAGGCCCACATTACTGCACCAAAACCTCCCAGGCCAGGAAAGGAAAGTGACCTCAAATGCACTCTGAATACCCAGGTAGAATCACATCTGCACAGCCCAACCACCTTTCCAGAGCCAAAGTCCTACCCCTGCAGCCCCTTCACAAACATATTTCCTAGGAGTAATTCTGTACCATAAACTGCTATTCAGAACCCATCAGCAGTTCAGCAAAACAACTGCACTCCCAGCAGACTTCACCCCAACAGTAATAATTCCATAGCAGTAAGCCTTGGTGTATTTTAAAGTTGCATACCAAATCTCACTGAAGAGCTGTGCACACTGATTTAATCATATTCTACAAGACATATAGTACCACCAGAG
The DNA here is from genome assembly GCA_003342815.1 of Eudromia elegans. Classification (NCBI taxonomy): domain Eukaryota; kingdom Metazoa; phylum Chordata; class Aves; order Tinamiformes; family Tinamidae; genus Eudromia; species Eudromia elegans. The sequence continues at coordinate 193,815 of PTEX01000385.1, read as the reverse complement.
AAAAACAACAAAGGGAGGGGGATTACTTCAAGTGAATTAGCACTGGAAAACAAGATATTTTCTAAAAGGCCTGCCACAATTTAAATTATCTAAGTTCAACAACAACAAAAATCCCCGAAGTGTAAATCAGAACCCTTTTATGAGGAAGCTACCACCATCTCCCCATTAGGGTGTGAGCAGTCGGTAGGCACCGACTTTGGTTGCAGCAGCCTTGGGGTGCAGCTGCAGACACGGCCGGCTTACCTCCTGCTGGTGAAGATAGGAGACTCGGGACTGCACCTTGTGTCCCAGCCCTTGAGCAAGGTGTCATCTCCTCCTGCACAAAGACAAAACACCGGTACCCTGCTCACCATCCAAGCGAGCGGTGCTGAGCAGAGACTCCTGAGACCAGCTTCCACGTAACAGCTCAGGAGGGACACAAAGCACCACTGCTGTGGTCATTGGCAATTACAAGAGCTCACTGCTTTTCAGGGGACTAAAGGGCACTGATGTTGTAGATACTATAGAGGCTTCACTCCTTTCTAAGGCACAAACTGGGATGGAAGAATAATTCCAAGTGAGGCAAAGCAGTTGAAAAGAGCTACCCTGGACTCTCAGAGCCTTTAGGAGATGTGCATTAACAATAACCCTTCTTTGCTAAGCAAAAGCTTCTGGAACAAAGCAAGACTGAAATTTAGAAGCTCTCTGAATCCCAGGGTTTCTCTGCAAACCCCAAGACATCACCATCTTTTCTCCATTTAGTTAGCCAAAGTAAGCAGTGTAAAAGATGCTTCTTTTCCAAATTAACTCAAACAATTCCCACAATCAAGAGGACTTTTACCCCTAACAGAGGCACCAACACTCATAAACACTGTGAAGCAAGCAGGATACCCCGCCTTGGAAAGTATAATCCCAAGGAACAGGCATCCCTAAACAAGCTATTCCCCCTCCCAACTCCACAACTGTGATTCCCAGCATTCACAGACCTGAATATACGACATCTGTGTCCCAGTAATTGAAAGCTGCAATCCAGGCCTCAAAGCTGTGAGCCTCCCACTGGTTCAGGACATGCACAGAAGGAGCAGATTCATCAATGGAGAACAGATTCAGCTTCCCTCCTGAATCACTGCTGATCACTCTCAAAGGACATCCACTGCAGTGGAATGCAGAGAAAACATCAGAAACTACTAAAAACTTATGCCCTAAGAATTTGCTAGAGCAAAAACCAGCCATAATGTGAAAAATAACATAATGTATTACTGTATACCTTTGATTTAAGTAAACGTTGAGAGAAAGTGGTGGCAAAGTGGAAGCAAAGTGTGCATCTACAGAGTCCTTTTCAGCTTCTGCCCGTTCTGTCTGAAAATCATCAGCACTAATGATCCCCATTCACTGATCTCCCACAGKGAGCAATCGACTCACATTTGAGCAAAAGCAAAACAAAGACTTGGGTCTTTCTTTTCTCTTGATGCATAACTGACTTCTAATGTGTTGATATTAAATCAATAAACTCCATTTAAAGATGGATTTTTTTTCTCCTCCAGGTCAGACTGGCAAGGACCTCTCAGAGTCTCCTACCTCTCCTGAAATATTGTGAGATGAAGGAACTACTTCCAAACCAGTTTTCTCACACTGCTCATGAAACCACCACGTTCAAACTACACATACTACTTCCTTACTAGCAGCTCTTAAATAGAACTTCACATTTAAACTTTAACAGTTCTTAGAGCAGAAAGAGAAAATCTGTTGGATCCAGTGGATCAAGCTGCTGGAACCCCTTGTTCCAATCTTGGCTTTTAGCAAATGCAAAAGGAAGGAAGACATGCCCCTGGTCTCCCCTGCCACTGCTCAAGGTAGAACCACTTCGCATTTGCTCTTGATTTAATCTCCGCTCTTGTTATGGTGACATGGGAGTATGTTCTAGTATGTTCTATTGCTCAAAAGCAATAACTCCTAGAGGGGCTGTTGGGAACTAGAATGTCTGAAGCCCCATCACAACCCCCCAGAAGAGTATATACACCTAAAGTCCTAAAGTCATGCCTATGAACGATCAACGTGCACAGACAGGAGCACACACACGCCCAGAACAAGGGTTCTCTCTCCCATCCTCACCACTGCTCTCGTCCCGTGGACCAGTCTAAGGACAAGGCAAGGCGCTGCGCGCCCAGATCCACCCCGAAGCACGGCTCCAGCATGCAGCTGTTCTTCTACTGGAAAGAAAAGGCAGGGGTTAGGCCTAGGAAGACGGCACATCTCTACCGCTCACACCTGTGGCAGGTGTTTTCCGGAGATTAAATGCGTCTACGCTACATGTCCCGTGACAATGTCTAGCCTCTTAGAACTAGCTGCAGGGCAAATGTTTGCACACCCAGTACCTCCACCCTTCCGCTTCCCATCTCCCACGAAACTCTCCTTGAGCTTTACCTCCCCATGGTGAGCCCTGAAGCATGGGGGAAACGATCTGGTCGCTAAACTCTTCCGTGGACTGGCTACTGTTTCCTCCACTCCCTGGAAATGGCTCTCTTGATTAGTCCCCTCATCAACTGAAAGAACCCCCATCCCAAACTTTTCCCTAGTTTTACCTTTTTTTTTTTCCTCCACATTTTGCTATGTCATTTGTTAGTCCATGCTTATTCTCAAGTGAGTTTCCAAAGTTTCCCTCTGCTCCTCCCACCCGTCTCCTCTCCTACACTTTGCAGGAGCCCAAGCAAGTTCTCAAGCGCCACAAAGAAATTTGTGGAATTTATGAAAACTGTTGTCAGAAGACAAGAAAAAAACATTTAAAAGCCAAGCACGTTGAGAAAGCCACGGAGCACGTAGAGGTTTCCTGCAATGACTCTGAACGTCGCTAGCAAAGCTGGGACGTAGTAAATCTGGGTCCAAGACAGCGCCAAGAGCAGCAGCCGCTACAGCCCCCTACCTCACTGCCCGTGAGCTGGAGGAACTGCAGAGCCCCCATGGAGTTCGCAACGCCAACCATGGGATGTTCTGCGATGGGGAGGTGGCACCTGAAAGAAGGACAGTTAAATAAGCACTGCATGTACCTCTGGTTTGCATTTAAGGAGGAGGCCGGAGTCACAACTTATAGGGTGTGAAGGAAAGGGTACTTGAGCAAGAAGAAAACCTGATGAAGAGAACCTAAGGCTCCTCGTGTTCCCACAAACCTTCACCGAGGGGAAAGATAATAATGGACAACAGACCCCCATGGTCACTGATCCCGCATGCCCATAAGTAAGCAGGAGATCTTGACACTGAGATGAGCCCCGTCTTGGCTTGCTGGCACAAGCCCAGGAACATTTGCCTGTGAGGTCGGGCAGTGGGGCTGGTGACCACTAGAGCTGCGGCCGCCTGCGCTGAGGCCTCCCGCTACCGCGGCCCCGCGTTACCATTTGATGTCCAGGATGGCGGGGGTGTCGATCCTCTGGATTTCCGTCAGCGGGATGCAGGGCTGCTCCTCGTTGTAGTGGTACAGGTAGAGCCGCCCCGTCCGCTCGCAGGCCCCGCTGTCGCCGGTCTGCATCGAAAACCGGGTAAGAGAAGGTCGCGTTGAGCGGCGCGTCCCGCTCCTCCGCCCGCCTGCGGCCTCGCGGGTGCCTCACGGCGCGAGGGCCTCAGCGGCCACCACTTCCCCAGGGCCGAGGAGCCAGGGAGGGAGCGCGCGGCGGCCGCCCTCACCGCGGCGGGCGGGCGCAGGTGGTAGGTGCCGCAGGCCAGGATGCTGTGCCAGCCCTCCACGGGGCACCACTCCACGGCGTCGGCGCTGAACTCCGTGTCTAGCACCTGCAGCGTGCGCGTCCGGCACGGCGCCGCCATGGCAGCCCGCGCGGCGGAACCGCGGCCCGTCTGCTTCCCGGTCAGGGGCGGAGCGGCCGCGGCCGGCGCCGCCCGAGCAGGGGAAGCGGCTGGGGCCGAGCCTGGTGCTGAGCGTGGAGGAGGAGGCGGCGGACAGAGCGGGTCCAGGGCGGGCACCGCAGCAGCCTCCGCGCCTGGAGGTACCCGCCGCGCCAGGCGCCTCTGCAGGAGATGCCGCTTCGCCGGCTTTCCTCCCTCCCTTGTGGCTTCTGCCGGGGCTGATGCTGAGATCCCCCACGTCACCTCCGCAACAGAGAGGAGCCCACAGCCTTGGGCAGCCCTGAACGACCCCCCCAGCCTCCAGCCTCATACAGGCCGAGGAGGAGCCACTGCCCATGACAGCCTCTCTGCTCTTGCTTGGTCTCCCGTGAATTTATCCAAGTTCTTTCCAAACACGTGGGATCATCCAGCACCCCGAGCACTGGGGAGACCCTCCTTGCCCTTCCCCAGGGCTTTGCCGCTCCCACGCGATCCCGTCGGAGATGGAGGCTCAGGACCCCACCGCAGGGCAGGGGATTCTACCCAGCCGCGGTGCCGCCGCTCTGACCTCCTGCCTCTTCCCGGCGCCTGATTGCGGCGCCAGGCCCTGCTGCGCTCCCGCAGGGACACGGTGGCACTGGGCTGTGTTTCGCAGCCCAAAGGCCTCGTTCCCGGGCGCAGAGAGGCAGCGCTTGGTGCTGTTCCCATAAGCAGCCCCTGTGGTTACAGACACCGAATTTCAGCCACTGTCCTCTCTGCCAACTGCTCAGTCTCCTGAGATCCTTAAGCCTTTATTATTATTACCCTGAATAACCTCATCAGGGGAGGTTGGCACCTTCTGCTTCATCACTTTTTTTTTTTCTCTCCCCAGCTTGTTTCTTAACATACAGGGGGTACCTGCTGTGACTTCTCTCCCCCAAAACACAAGCCTCCCTTTAACTGTTTCCCATCTTTTAAGTTGTGTCCGTGCAAGGCCCTTCCCCTTCATCCCGGGACGGCTTCACTTCTCTAAGAGCCTCGAGTGCGTTTTGGAAGCTCAACCAGACTGCACCAACCTGATCTCCTTTATGCCCTCGCTTGCCGATTCCACTAAAGGAGCTCCAAGAGGCTTTTGAAGTTCAACTTCCTGGTACAAATCCTGCCTCCTCCCCAATATTCATCCATCCATCCATCCATCCATCCTCTTCTCCATCGTGCCTATGAATGAGCGTGGGACGAGGCTTCCCAGGCTGTGGTTTGGCATGTTTTGCCCCAAAACTCGCCTTGGACATGACTCACGTTTGCCTCCATGTCGGGGAGAGGTTGCACTCTTGGTAACTCGCCTTGCTCATCCTTACGGTCCCATCGAGCTCGTCGGTGGCACAGTCTGGTCCTGGCAAATTGTTACTGCTCATTTTGAGCGTTAGTCTCTCCAGAGCACGCTTCAGCTTGAAACAGATTCCCTGAGGAACTTTCCATATGGAAGTGCTCCTGTGGGCGAGCTCCTGCAGCGCTTCCGCAGGGAGCACACATGCAAACAGCCCCTTTTTCTTTTCTCCTGCTGGGGCTCCATCTTCTTTTTTCCTCCTCTTTCCTGTGCATCACCTCTCCAGCAGTCACGCTGCTCCCATTTCCAAATTATTCGTATGAGATTTACAACTTGCATGTTCCTCATAATGCTTTTTCTTTGCATTATCATTTGATATTCGTCTTGCTGAACCTTAGTTTTTCCCTCATGCATTTGGACACAAGGGCAGCTTTTAAGGATTTCTTCTTGCTCTAGTAGCGTCTCACATGTTGCCCGAGGCTCCTTTGGTGCTCTCTCACCTTTGGCTGGTTAGTGGTAAACATTTGTTGCTGGTCCCAATGTGGTATCTTAAACTGCCTCCATGCCCCTTGCAAATATTTCATTTTTTTAGCTGCCCCTTTTACCTTTATGGCTTCCCTTATTCCCATGAATAAGTCATCATAACAGAAAAAACTTGGAAGTGTACTCCTGTGAGTATATTAAAGACTCCCATTCCAAAAGGTAACTACTGAGTCCTGCAAAAATGATATATCATTTAAGATTTTGTGTTCCTTAAGCCAGTCCTCACTGGGATCAGCGTGAGTTGTAACTTTTGACTGTTCCTGCTCAGCCGTCCTACCATACCTCGACATGGAAACGAGCAGTTGCAGGGAAATCAATAGCGTTTCAGGGGGCATTTACCAAATTCAGCCCACCCTTTGGAAGCAAGGAATACCCTTCGGCATTACACACTTCAAGGAGCCAAACCTCAAAGACACAAACGCGGCTGTTTCCCCTGCTGGAAGCATCTTAGATGGAGAGTCACAACGTGCAGCCTCGCAGCCCCTCCGTCCCGCTGACAAGCTGGGGAGGTTCCACGCAGGACACGCGTGCAACAGGATGGGACTCCTAGAGCAAAAGGAGCATGAAGAGACCAGGCACTTGGGAACAGTTTCAGAGCCAGCAGTCCTAGAGACAAATACAGCAGCAGCTAATGCAGGAACTGTGTAAGGCTGAGCTTGCAGCAAGCAGTGGGAACCCAGCATTTAATAGTCTGCATTTTTGTTTCCACAGTTCTATAATTTTGAGCCCCATCAACACCGCACACATTACTGGAGAAGCAGGTGCATCAGGGGCTTTGTACACTCTGAGATTGTCATTCTCTAAGTAACCCCTAAGCTGAAGTTGCTTTTTTGACTGCTGGTAAGTGTATGACAGCGTCAGCTCTATTTACAGATCCCATTTTTAAATGAACTCCACTCAGAAATCATTAAGGCTTTTTTTTTTTTCCTGTCCTGCCCTCCCACCTCCACCCTCTGCAGTTTTGCCTTTATTTGCATTGAAGTTCATCCAGCACCATCACCCAGTCTTTCAGGATCAACATCATCTGCAGGTCTTCCCTTTCCTCTTACTTTTACTATCCAGCTGAACAATTTTATTTCCCACTTATCACACCTTTTCCCACTCATTTGCCAGTGATTTAAGCCCCCGCATATTCCTCACATCATCTGCTCCTGGGAGCAATGCCCCTACCTCTGAGGCTGCATCAAGCAGAGGTGCTGTGTTCCTGTGTAACCATTATCTTTAAAGGACTCCGATGAAGCAAAGTAGCTCGACAGTCCTTACAAGAAGGGAGATGGCTCCTCCATAAAGAACTCTTCTGCCAGTCACTGATCACAAAAAATGCTGCACTAATTAACACAAAAGGGTTCCTGAAACAGCAAGATGCTTTCTCCAGTGCCCAGGCAGTTTGCAAAGGTCAGTCCCTGTAGCCCCTTCTCCAGCAGCTTTGAGTCAAAGGTAACACCGAGTTAGTACCTGTGTTATTTCATTTGTGAGTCCTTTCAGGATGCCCAAGCCATATCCTCACTTCCCACATCCCTTCCTCCCCTATTCACTGGGATCTACATTACCCTGAGTACCATCACCCCTTTGTTGCAGATCCTTTAGCATGAGCATCACCTTCCTTCAATGCTCAGGAAGGAGTTTTCCTACCGGGACCTCATCACCATGTTTGGTTTCATGCAACAGCATCACCAACATGAGGGCCATCCAAGTCCTGCTCCCTTTGCAGAAGTGTCTCAATGTGCTCAGGCTCCATTTGCTATGAAGGATTACCAGTAGTACATGGGAAACTGCCATAGCAAGTGCTAGCTTTTTAAAAAGGCAGGTAGAGGAACCAACAGTCATAACCTTTTCAGAGGATTATCTTGAATACAAGTTTTCCTTACAGCCTGTTTTTCATTCTCAACAAAAATTGTAGTTTCTTTAAAGCAAACGAATCCATTTCCAATTGCAGGACAATTGCATTGAGCCTGACTTTGCTTCTTCATAGCTAAGGAAGTTTTAGGCTGCCTGAACACACAGGTTAGACGTATCACCATGAATTGAGTCACTTCATGTGCTTATCAAGAGGCCAATGAGCAGGGAGCTTCTGAAATTCTCCGTATTTCCCGGGAGATTCAAAGCCACGCTCCAAAAAAGCCACCTGAAGCATACTACTACAGTAGTTATTGAGAACTTGCTGGGCAGATAGAGACATAAACACCCAATAACACCCAACTGGACATAACACCCAATCCAGGGCAGTGATTTCCTAACAAGACCAGTGTTGCAACATGAAGTGGCAAGGTGAATCCTGATGGAAAACAAGCAGGTTACAGCTTCTACAAGCATTTGTAAAGAGCTGTTTCACCAGGCGTCCAGAATGGGCTGCATTAGGCATTCAGCATTTCACAGTCTTTTCCTGTGAAGTGACACTAACACCTACTACTAAATTATCCAATTAGTTCTTCAGGAAACTCAGTTGATATTTCTTACTTTTCCAATGGGGAAAAAAAAGACTTTTCAGATTATTCATTATAAAATGTTTGAAAAGAAAAGCAGGCTTGTAGTCTGCAAGCCAAATTCTCCTCCCTTATTATTTTACTTGATATTTTATGAAAAAGAATCAGTAAATGCTTTTCCAATTGATGGTATTTTAAGTGAATAAATAACTCAAATTACAAAATAAGAGATCATTTAAACATATCTGCCTGTCACTACAGTATTTTCTATGCTTGTAGGGAACCACATCCACACACAGTTCACTACCTGAGCTACTTCATATACCAAGGTTTCAAAGCCAGAAGGCAAATCCAGCTTTCTAAAAACACTGCTTGTTTTCTAAAAACGCACCGTCTCCAGCAGCCCTTCTCCGATGGAAGCGACACGGCAGCTTGACTAGATGCACAGATCCCAGGTGGCCCCTTACACTGTTCCAGTTTCTGGTACGCTGGTTCCTCCTGACTGGGAATTTCCAACAGCCAAGTGTGGCTGTGCTCTGCAAGCAGCTGGGAGGCAACGTGAGAGAACTAGAAAGCAGACAGAGATTCATTCCAACCTTTACTTTGTTTGCCATTTTTTTTTCTTTTTTTTAATATAACTTCCATGCAGAGTTCTCCAGAGCAACTGCTGATGTCGGAGCCTGGCTCCTGGCCCTGCCGCAGCCACGGACACTTAGCCACATGGGAGGAAAAGCTTTTGCTACATGACAGGTTGTTTGTTCTTTTTTTTTTTTTTTTTTCTTGTGGGACTTTTTTTTTTTTTTTAAACTATTAGGCCAAGAATGTGTTCTCATCTGAACATTAGTTAATGAGCCCTATCAAGAATTTCTAACAAAAACTGTACATGAGTTTACAAACATATTAACATATAAATAATGAGAAGCTTCCTGCCTGGAGCCTCTACAGTAGTCTTTTTGCTTGAGAATATATAATACTGGAAGGGCAGCCCCAACCCCTTCCCACAGCACCAGTCAAAGCTGGCTCAGTCCAGTCAGCTGTTGTGCTCAAGCATCACAGGGTTTCGTTTTTTTTTTCTTCTTCAGTGCCTCTGGCTTCAATAAGCAGTCTGTCATTACTGTGCAAAAGCAAGAGTCCAATGCCTTTGAGAAGGAATCCTGCTGCTGAGAGGCCTGTGCCACCCGGTCATCGCTCCGGTCCAAGCTCTTGCTGGAAGGTCCTTTTCTTCTCCCGACAGTGCTTCTTGTGAGCAGGCCAGTCCTTCTGCTGGCATTGCGACCCACAGTACCTCGCGACCTGGCATCGGCCACATATGTTGAATTCACGTAACTAGGAAGAACACAGACAGCGTTAATGAACCTACTCATTACAAACCTGGATCCCTACATCATTTCCCAAAGAGGTTCACAACCAACTCTGTTGTATCTGCCCGACACAAACAGGAACCTCCTACCAAAAATTCTGGAGCATCAAAAGCATTTCAAGTGACTGTCTTGGTCTGATTCTGCAGTTGCTCTTGCTTAATAGGCTTAGACTTAATATTTGACGGCTTCACATTTGTTCTTATATGCTATTATGCTTATATGCTATCTTATATGCTATAGTTAAGTTTTGCTTTCAAGTTCAAGCATCGGCTTTCTCCTTCCTCTCTTGCACAGCTGCTTGCTCCTCTGTTAGAGACTGGCAAGGCCTCCACCTGCCCTTCCACATATCGTGCAGCACTAGCACCTCTCCCAGAAAACCACTAGGGCATTTCTCGTTCCAGTGCAAAAAGACTTTCTTTCAAATGGGCAACCTAAAAAAAAAAAGTCCCTGTATTCTATGATGTCTTGATAAAGCACTTCCATACTGCATATTCATATGGAATTCTATTGAAGAACTGGTAAGAACCAAAATACAGCAGAAACATATCTTGGAGCCTAAAAAATTAGAAAAAGCTGAGCTAAAAGACAGCACTGTAAGCAACTATATGGAACACCTAAAGCTTCAACTTGTAAGGAACTGGATACCAAGGCAGCCTGTGTTTTACATTTTTATTTTAAATCCTTTTGAACATACCTGTTTTTCGATCATCGTGCAGGGAGGGTAGTGACATTCATAGTATGTGCAGGAGTTCTCCTCCTCCTCCACAACATCCCCGTTAGCGTTGTAGTATCGCGTTACATTCAGTACAGGAAACTGCTCTTCTATAGGATCAGTGGGAAGCTGTTGAATTGCCAGCCAGTACAGACTTTGTTCCCTTTAAAAATAAGCACACATTTTGTCTATAAACTCAGAAAGCAATCAATTTCAATTAATTTACAAAATGGGTACGGTTACCGCTGTATTTAGCTTGTTAAACCTCAGACTATGCATTCTTCTCAAGTATGACATCTTTCAAGGCTTATTTTAGCCTAAGCACATAAAATATCCATCAAGAAATATTTACCTCAAGCAAAAATATTTATAAGTGACTTAAATTCCATTCCTTGCTCTTGAACTCCCACAGTGAACATGCTAGAATGGCATCACTGCCATTCCCCACACCTTCTCAAAATCAGTTTAACAAGCTATGAATATGCCCATTTTAAGCACAGATAAAGCATACAAAGAGTGAACATTAGCCTAATGCCCAGGAAAACCTGCTATGATGTACAAGCAAGTAGCCCAGGGTCAAATTGAAAAAGGATGTGGGGTATTTCCAAGTTATTTGCTGGCTGAAGCTCGTCCCTGGCATCATGTCACCCCTCTGCCCCAGTGCCAGCTTCTCGAGTACCTTTGTTTACTAGAGACTTCTTCAGCTTTGGGCTTCCACCCCCAAGGAACAAGGCGCAGATTGTCTAGGCGGTTGTCCACTGTCACTGAATTCAGATGCACCACCTGGAATCCGGGAGCAATCCCTCCCCTGTGCCTCTCCCTGCAGGAAACAAAAACCATTCACAGTTCAGTGAAGAGCAAAACTGGCACCAGAAGCAGAGAAACACCACAGCAAGTTCAGAAGATTCGCAGCCTCCTGGCCTGCTAGCTATGTCATGACACAGCCACTATGAAACCTGGGTCACCAACTGACTGGCAATTATTTAAGATATCAACTCCCAGAAGGAAATTATTTGTTCCATGAGGCTGTTTCCAATCCAAAAAAACCTCAATCACAGTATCTTTCAATTGAAAGAATATGACAAGGAAAGTTTCAGAAAGTAGCATTCCAGTTGCTTTAAGAGCATCTATGTAATTACTTTTTCCAGAGAGCAGACTTGAAAGAAATTAACTGAATTATTTTTACAGGAATTCTATCAGACATTTATATACAAGTCTGCCCCTGGTGTGAAATCACACAGTTGCTGCCTCTTAAGCAACATCCCAAGTAAATAACAGCAGAGGTTTAACTAGGGAGAGGGCAAACGCTTTCTAGACTGTAATAGTTCGTAACACATAATAAGCCTGTTGACTCCACAGCTGACCAAGAGACATCTGCCAAAACTTGCTCAAAACCAAAGCAACATTTTTAGCAAGGAGGAGAGCTGCATATTAAGTGCTATCACAATTTTCTCACATTGCCTTCTAATACTTCATTCCCCGTTCTACCCTTCTTTCATCTCTCCTTTCTTTGATATATTAAGTATCAAGCCCCCAGAGAAGCCTCTATATCATTTCTTGCAGGAACTGCTGCCCCACCTGGAATTTAAAGCTTAGGGAAAAAGAGCACCTATCACAAGTTTCTTATGCCATAATCTATATTAATTTTACAACCCAAAGACAATGTGTTGGCAACAACCACGGATAATGCAAGGCCGGCAGCTGAATGTTTACTGAACATTTCAGTTCAAACGCCTCTTCAAATTTTAAGAAAACATCATTTGTCCAGGTTCAAGAAAGTAGAATTTAAAGTTCTAGCACCATCTAGCACTTGGTCTAGCAGATGAAGAAAATTCATTTTAGTGTGGTTGTGGGGAGAGAAAAAGAGAGTACTTTTTCTTAAAAATACATCTAGGGATGGCCAAATTGTGCATCTTGGTAGGAAGGGAAAAAGCCCTTGTATCTGAAGATAAAAGGACTAAAAACCTAGACTTGGCTAAACAAAAGAAAGCTTTTGCTGGAGGGGCACACAAAAAAAACACAGCAAACGAGAAGCAGTGGGAAGCTCTTCCTGAAAGACTATTTGCAGAATAAAATGTATTGATGTTTAGAGAGGTCAGCAGTTGGAGGGCCTGGGGAGAGGGGTGGGAGAAGGTCCTGCCATGGCTGCTGCTTTCCTACCCCTGACCTTGCTATCCAGAGGGCTCATTGCATGAACAGTGATACCTGCTTAGCTGGCTAACGAACTGAACAGCTTTATTTGCGAGGGCATCCCAAAACACATGCACGCTTATTTCACCTTAAATGGGAAGCACAAACTCAGTTTATTTTTCATTTTTTTTCCTCCTCAAATGTGGGGACAGGGAAAGGAAAGAGGAAAGGAAGCAAGTATATGCTCTTCTACTTGCTGCAATTTGAGCTCATGGCTTTTACTTTACTCAAGCAGCAAGGCTGGCACTGGAAAGAGTAGTGATTCTTGTTGTCCCTTTCTTATGTCTTTCGAAGGTGGCAAAAATCTTCACTCCTTCTTGCAGAGGAGGCAGCCTTCCCCTAAAATACTGCTTTGTCTTGAGAATGCCCCCACTCCACATAAGCGAAGAGGAACAATCCTGCTGCTCTATCTGCATCACACCCGCAGCCAGACGGCTCCCAGCCGCCCTAGGGCAGGCTCAGCCCGCGAGGCAGCATCATCGAGGCAGCATCATCTGAGCGGGGCCACCGGCCTGCAGGAGCTCCCAGCAAAAGCCCATCCTCACAGGGATGGGGACAACTGAAGCCCTCCGTATTTCCCAGCCCAAGAGAACTTCACAACCTCAAGGCTGCTTGTGTGACAGCTCAGGAGGACTTTCAAAAGCCCCTCTTACATAGAAGGCCTCCAATTTTTAACATGGCTGCACGCTAGAGGTGCTCAGTTTGCATCACCCAACTGCATACATGAGAATTATTTTAAGTAAAACAAGCCAGAAGAGGCAACGACTGGGTTTTGTAATAAGCAGAGAGCTGGACTGTCATCACCTGCACAGCCTTCAACAGTCAGCTGGAATAATTTCAAGGTACAGTTAGTGCTACTTATAGACTGCAATTATTACTGTATGAGCTCCACAGCAATAGCTCACAATCTGAATTACCCACTATAGTCAGCTTCCTACGTATTTTCACTTACATTGTATGTTCAAGAAGATTAAACATTCAGAGACGCAGGTTAGAAGCCATACGTAAGGAGTAGATTGTAAATATTAACAATAATAATCAAATGGAGTCTCTGGTACTCTTCCTGCATCCCTCCTCTTGTGCAGAAACTAATTTGGGGAAGAAAAAGTAGCCTCAAACAATGAAGCAAGCCCAGCTAATTCTTGAGCCCCGCGATTTCTAGGTCTAGCTTATGAAACTGAGTGGAAAACATGCTTCATTTCTCCAAAAAGGCTTTTAAAGACCAGAACTGCTCTTTTCAGCAAACATTTTCTTAATACACAAAATTAAACTGGGATCTCATCACAATGAATGCATCTAAAAAGAGCAATCTAACAGCTTGTTTGTCAGTAATACTTACCCTCTTACAACCAACTCATTAAGTAAACCTCTGAGTGTCAGCTGGGAGCTACAAGGATCTCAAGCAATGATGCTCAAACTATGGAAACAAGGAGTAGCAGGGATATGAAGCACCATCAGTACTGCCTCGGGCAGCTTTCCAGAGGGACACAGGAAAACCCCTGACGTTTTTAAGTTGGAGGTTTTCTCCCTCTCCAGTGTTCTGCCAATTCTCCCTGGTATCAGTAAGCCCTGTGCTTATTAGCACAGAACCAATGCAACCCAAGCGGGTCGGCTTCACGCAGTAATTTAACCTGGAACACACGCACATCCCCAACACACAGTTTTAGTAGCAGTTCTCACATTTCAACACTGTCCATATGAACTATACTCACCTATCACCATTTTCCTCATGAATGGCTTTTTTTTTTTTTAACAGAGACTCAGCTGTTTAAATGGTCAGTGCCAAACACAACTGTAACAAGAGCTAATGGCACCCACTGTGCTGGGTTCCCCCATGAGCTCAGCTGCAAACCTGGTGAGAAGGTTCAAAACGCAACACAGAGCTAAACAATGTACAGGTCGGAGGAAGGAAATTGCACCTTACCGAAGCCTCGAAGTGTTTAACTCTCTTCACTGTACCTACCAAAGCAGCTCATGGAGCAGGCGGCCAGACCCCCTTCCACGATTTTTGTCAAAAGCATAAGCAAATATTTTAGCACCATTTCCATCAGCATCTACCTCCATCCGAGCCTAGAGAAAAGGGAAGACTGTGACTGAGGACATACAACACAGCAGAGCACACGCTTTATTTGGCTCCTAGAGGCGTAGGAAACCCGTCGTATAAGATACAGGTCACTTGATCTTAAAGGAATTTGGGTTGTTTGAAGCCTCCAAGAGAGACAAAACAGCTCTGCTATTGTGGTGCACAAAGATGCAAGGGAAGAGGAAGAAAGGAGGCTTTGCACAGCAGGAGCTCCACTTGGACAAAGAACAACAACAATCCAGTTGTTGGCCTGTAGGGCCAGCATCCACTCGTCGCTCTGGCACAGATTCCATGCACAGCCACCAGCAAGTCACCCAGGCTTTGTCTCCAGGAGTGCTTTACGCCAATCTAATTAGGGCTGCCAGCAAAAGGAACCCTCCTGCCCTCGCTTCCCTATTGAGCTCCATGACTTTATGTGGGCATTAGTGCTCTAGCTACAGTTTGCCATGTAAGATGGCACTTTTCTCACTTTCCCTTTATACATATATACACACATACAAATATATATATATATATATGCATATAATAGGTGTGGCTCAGCTGTCTCCGATCCAATCCCTGCCAAGCCACATGAGCAAAGCGTGGCAGAAACGCCGTCGGGGCAGAGCAAGTCCTCCGGGGACCACGTGGACTTCAATTGCTCCGAACGCACCGAGAACGGAGCCGCGTCCTTCCCGGGCGGCTCCGCTTCCCTCCTCCACCGACCCTGAGAGGAGGAAGGGGCCGACGGGCTCTCCCTGGTGCTACCAGAGCTTCTACCAGCGGCCGCGCAGCACCCCCTGGGCCGGGTCCTTAGCCAAAATCAGCCCTTGCTCCAGAAAAGCATCAGCCGTGGGAGAGCTTGAGTAAGGAACTCCTTCCCTGTGCAAGTCTTGCTAAAATGAGCTTACCCTCTTCAAGCAGATCTTGAGAGGAAGCGTTTTTCTGGTCCAATGGCAAGTTAAATAGGTGAGATTATGCACTGAATGACTTTTTTTTTTTTTTAAAGTTTTACAAGTCAAATAAGGGAAGACAAATTGAAAGTTTCCAGAAAAAATAAAGAGCAGAAAACTTAAAATTTAAAAAAGAAACTGCAAACTCATTTGTTTTAGTACTTGCTTACAAGTGAAGGAAAGGAGCTGACCCATTCCAAAGCATTAGCGTTTTTTTTCAACATTTCCAAACTTTTCCCTCCCAAAGTAGAAAAGTTGCTGCCTGTCAGCGGGTTGCCACGAGGAGCTTTATTCAGGCATGTTATG
>PTEX01000385.1:103523-167977 GCA_003342815.1 Eudromia elegans | reverse complement strand
GCGCGCGGAGGCGCCCGGCGCCTTCGTGCTGGGACTGCCGGCCCGGGGACGCGTGCTGGACGCGCAGCTGCCCCTGGCCTCCATGGAGAACCTCCGCCTCGGCTTCGCCGCCGGYATCCTCGTCCTCATCGTCTCCACCTTCTTCCTGCTCGTCTTCCTCAAGTAGTCCAGGAGCGGTGCGAGCAGCCAAGGGGCTCCCCTCGCCGGCACCCCGGGAAGGACCCGTCTCCGGACGGGTCTCAGGATGGGGCTCGGGACACGACTCGGGCGCGCTGGGACTGGTGCTCAGCCAGCCGCAGCCGTCGGCAGCTCTGTACGTGTCCTGCGGGCGTCGGACTCTTAAAAATTAACTTATTCCAGCGGTCACCTTCACCTCCCGGGGCTTGGCAGCGCTCGGATCATGTTTACGACTTCTCCTGGACTCCTTCCTGCCCTCCTCGCCCCCAGCGACAGCTCCAGGGGAGCAGTTACAGTTGCTGAGGCTGGAAAAGACTTCCAGGAAACTCCTCCATCCCGCCCTGCCGCGGGCGGCAGCCAGCTCTGGGGAGAGGCCTCGTGTCCAGCTCGGCTGTTGGGAGGGCTGCAGCTGGAACGGGAATGCGGGAATGTGGGAACGGTGCTCACCACAGGGCAGGATGAAAGGGGGTGGGAAACATCCATCCTCCATCACCTGAACTGTTAGAAACAAGGGGAGGCCCTGGGGTGCAGCCTGGGCACTCCCAACGGGCGCGCGGAGGGACGTGGCAGCTACGGGCACAGGATGAGACAGGTCCTGATACTATTAAAGGCACTTGCTGCATGCTGCTGCTGCTGTCGTTCTTCCCTGGTCCCAAAGCAGGAGGGATGCGCTGGGAGGGCGCACGGCCCCAGGGAGCCACCGTGGAGGAGGGAACCGCAGGCCAAGGGGTGCAGCTGGTACCTGCTGCAGCGCTCGGTGCAGGGGGACAGGGGCCCAGGCTGCAGCCCAGGTCCTGCTCAGAGCACAGGAGGGTTTCTGGGCATCCCCTGCCCATTGCCAGTGTCTGCCCCTGTGCAGCCACCCCGGGAGAGGGGCCCAGGGGAGCAGGGGGCTGCMGGTACACGCAGCGACACGGATGCTGCATCCACTGCCTGAAGGGACCTGCTAGCCCAGGCCCRGACTTTAACTAAAGGCTCTCGCTGCCTCCAGATCAAAAGGGATCAGAGCTAGGTTAGGTTTCCAATGCCCCACCAAATGAACAATGGGAATGACAGGTTTAATTGCACTTTATTTTTCCAAAAGTGAAATGCAGATTGCTCAGGTTGCCCCTCTGCAGTTAGAAAGAAGTGGAATTTGCTAGTAGGAGTAGCTACCTCCCCTAGGAGGTGAGCACAGACACRGGGTCCAAAGGCCACTCCAGGGCTCTACACTCTGCGCAGGACAGGGAAGGGACCCACAGGAGATCTGGGTTTCACAGACTGTCCTTCAGCACTGACTAATTCTTGAGTGCTTTGATGGGGAGAAACACCAGCAATATTCACCCTCCAACACACGCAGCTGTAGGGGAGCACGTGGGCTAGTTTGCAAACTTTGGTCTCCACAATTTTAGCTGCATTTGGCAACTGATCACACAGTGTGCAAAGCAGGGCCTGGGATCTGGGGCACGGCTCCAATTTAAGTGCAGGAATGGCCCGTGGGGGATTTTTTCTTCCAAGAAATTGCACCCAGGAGGACTAGRTCAAGGTCAGTCCTGATATGATAACACCAGTTGTAGAACATAAAGGGAGGGGAACTGTTGTAATAACGTGCAYCTTATTAAGGGAAAAGCTTTTTCTGCTCATTTTTAAATTTACTAAGAACCACTTAAGAGTTTCCAGTTGTCTTAGTGCAGGTGACTCTAGAACTAAAAGTGCCAGAGATGGGACTCGTTTGCCTACTTGTCTGCTTCTCTCTTTTGCTCCATTCGGACCAAGAGGCTACAAGCCCAGGCCGTGGCAGCCTGGCACATGCGACGTCCTAACCTGGCCTTCATCCAACCACCACTTGGTGTTTTTACCTCATGCCACTTCAAGCAGCAGCAGAGAAAAAGGCACAGGAGACGTGGCCCAGAGTAGCTCTGTCTTTAGGGAAGGAGCACATGAACATGTCCATATTGCTGCTAATGAGGGGCTTCCTCTCGCAATGCAACATAACCCAGATAAACATCCTAGTTCTGACCACGGGAAAAGGCCAGTGTAGCCGTTGGTGGGGAGCTGCCTCCACGAGGCTGAGCCTCACACTGCTCCATAAACCTCGGTGGGGATTTGGCTTCTGAAAACGGTATCTGCCAGATGCTGCCGCTGCACCCAGGGCTGCTGGCCGCAGCTCTCCGGGGCTAGTGGCTCCCAGCCAAACTGCCCCAGCCCTAGGGCCTCCTTGGGCAGGCAGCCCGCGCAGACCCAGCCGTTGGCACCCACCTGCCTGGCGCTCCTGGCTCAACCACCTCCAGTGTGAAGTGCGTGTGGAGGAGCTGCTGCTGCAGAGCTCCCGGCAGCTGCCGCTGGGGACCATCAGAAATGCTCCAGAGAGCCCCTCGCTGGGGAAGGAGGAGAGATTTGAGTCTGTTTAAAACGATAATCTAATGCAAAGTTCTGCCTGACCTGTTCCTCTGGAATGCTCGACAAAGTTCATATTTGCATGAAGTTTCAGATCGATGAATCGAGAGTTCACGCAAGTAGGACAGCAATACAAACATGCAGCGAGACCGGCAAGATCCTCCAGCCAGGCCCGACCTCCACGCACATTTGTCAGGTCAGAAAGATGGGTCTGAGTGTTCAAAAGTGCAAAAAGAGCCGCTTGCTCCCAGATCCCATGAGCAACATGAGAAGTTCCACAGCTGTTCACAACTATCCCACATCGTCAGCTTGTGAGAGCCAGGTGCAGCTGAGGAGGCTGTGCCCAAAGGAGATGGCTCACAGGCTTGCCAGACAGCTCCTCATCCCAGCCAGTCCAGATCATCATCATCATCATCGCCAAAGAGCGGAGCTGGAGGGGGGCGCCCCTTCATGCTCTGGAAGCAAAAAGAGGGAAAACATCAGTCTCAACAGCTTCCCAGGATTTAGTAATTCTTAAGCAACTCAGAGGCTCCAGAATCTCCATCAGCTATAGGAGACTCTATCAAGAAACCTCAACTACTTTTCCATCTTTGTCACGTTGTATCTTAAGAGAGATGTCTAAAGGTGGAGAGGGGCAGGAGAGGGATAGGACACTAACAGTCCTCTGAGGTTCATGTAAGATTCAAACCACACCATGAACCACACCGCTTTACGACGACACAGCGTGGCAGTCTCACTAACCCCACGTCAGCATGAGTCTGCTGTCACTACCATATCCCCTGCAGCTCAATAAGGAACAGTCCCAGGCATTGCAAGTTTAAAACACAGCGCATACTGGCAGCTCTGACCTGGGATCATCAATCAGTTCCCACTGCCCTGGAAAGGATTTCACAGAGAAACTACAGGTAACTGCTGGGAGTGGCTTAGTAGGAATGGAAGGAAACAAACACCTACCACTTCCTCCTCATCYTCCTCCTCAGATGGAATTCGAGGCTTCAGTGCTTTATGAGATGCTGTTGTAAAGAAGTTCTCATCCTCAAAAAGGCTAGAAGAACATAAAGAATTAGCAGTTCACCTGCTGCTGATGGGATMTCAGTTTCCTTTTGCGTGTTGTGTTACGAATGCTACGAGTCTCATCACTCGAGCAAACTCAGCTTTGGCTTTTATGATGCTGTTCCCCATCGTGGAGCGGAGCTGGGGGACCCTGAGTGCTCCCCTCAGTGCTGCCGTGGCAGCCCAGCCCTCCTACATGTGCTGTCCCCCCCTGTCACAGCACGTGCTGCCCCTCGAGCAAGCAACAGGGATAAGACAGCGGTGACCCCAGCAGCCCCAGTTTACCTGGGATCCTTCTGCTCGGTGCTGGAGCCCAGGTCCTGCTGCCCKGGCCTTCCTCTGCTGACAGCCGAGCTCCTCTCCTCCGTGCTGGGTGCTGGAGCAGGCTCCTCAGGGCTGTCCCCATCGGAGGGGCCTGYACAGCTCCCTCCCTCACTGTTTAAGGGAGGGGGCTCCACACCTCCCCCAAGCTCCTCTGCAACTTGCTCTTCTGGGAGCGTCGTCACATCCACTTCTCTCAGCTTTGATTCTAGAGCAGAAACTTCTGCCTGCAAACACACTCCTGGGGGACACGATCCATTCTCAGCTCTTCCGATGGAGCCACCCTCCTCCTCCTGTGCAGCTGAAGCCAAGTCATCATCCATAGGAGGGCCTGGCTGTGCTGCAGTCACCAGGTCCTCATCAGGATTCAGACAGGATTCCAGTCCTGAAGAGGARGAGCAGAGTTCCCCACAAACCTCTCCAGCCCTCTCCTCTACTAACACTCYATTGCTTTGTGTGGCCTGTTCTTCCTCTGGGGATCCTGGTCTGGCAGCCAGAGCAGCAGACTCCTCCTGATCAGACACTGTGGTTACTTCTCCAGGACCATCTGGGCACGCAGAGCTCTGTGCTGGGCTACGCWGTATGGGCTCTCTGTGGTCTTCCTTTGCTCCAAGTGATTCCTCTTTGCCTGCTCCTGTCCCAGATCCCTCTGCTTCACCACCATGCTCCTGTCTCCCTTGCTGCCTGTGGAGTAGCTGCAGTGTCACAGTCTACAAAGAAATTAAGTGGAGAGAATGTAGGTTATGCTCTAGATGGGCTGCCATGGTATTTCTTCCACTGTTGGGCTGCCTCGCTACTTACAACAAGCTTCTCCTTAACACTTTCATATAAGACTTGCAATAAAAATTGGTGCTTTAGCCAAAACCTCCTTATTTTTTACTTATCACCTTGTAAATATCTCAATTCTACCTTAATTGTGTTCATGACAACACCCAGAACCGTCCTGCCACTGTATGTCTCTTCCAGTTCAAATTCACCCCGAAGAGACTGAAATACTCCGTTCATGATCTTCTTTACCTAGAAGAGCAAAAGAAACAGGCAGGCATGTCACTAACCTGTGAGGCATTGGTCATCCAAAAAACAGATATTCCTCCAAGCAAGGAAATAATAAACCCAGCAAAAATCACTTGGTTTCAAAGAATTTGTTTTTCAGATTAGAAATTCCAATACTACTTATGTTGTTTKACTCTGAAATTATGCACACAAAGAATCTCTTCAGACTGGAAGCAGGCTGTGAACTGAAGCAGGTCACTGCTCATTTTCTATCATTCCTTAAATTCTTAAATCAAAGCCTAAATATTAACTTTTACTCTAAAGATCAAGCAACAGAGCTGGCAGCAGGAATTAAATGCCACATCCTTTCTTCCAGTATAGGCCCTGCTACTAGAAACATATGATCCTCATATGATGCTTCTATGGGGCAGGGGAGGYGAGAGTGCAGAAGATAAGACTAGTAAGGAGAATTAAAATAAATAAATACACGACACACACCAGACTTGGGAAGTAATTTAAGCTAAGCAAGAAATAAATTAAGTGTCTTGATATATCTGCCTAGTAAGGAGAAATACTTGCTAGCCAAGCTCACTTCTTCTACGAGGTCTGCAGGTGGGGATCCATCCTGCTCCTTTGCTGGCTCTTGCGTGTGTTCTTCACAGCCAGCCCTCAGCGCCGTAACGTCAGCCTGCAAGGCCAAATACTGCCAAGGAGAGGCTTGAAGTCAGAACACCTTCACAGACACAACCACATAAACCCTGTGCTGGGACAACACCCACAGTAGTCGTGGTGTCACTGAGCTCCCCAAAAAAGGAGGGTTGCATCTCATCACTGGGTCTGCTCTGGTTTGCTGGAAGMCCCCTCATATCCTCCTTTTTCCCCTCCAGCAAGGTACTCATGCTTGGTGTTTTGGACACGGTGGCCCAGAGCTAGTGATTACCGTGTTGTGGGTTATATTCACCTTCTCTTTGACGGGCTCTAGTTCCTCTAGACGTTGCTGCAACTCTGAAAGTTTCTGCTCCTCTTCTTTTTTGGAAAGTTTTAGAGCTGCAAGCTGAAAGAGAAGAACCCAAACCACCCTTTTCGGCATTCCTCAGTTCATGAGTACTTTTATTTGAGTGACTGTTATCCAGTAGAACGACACTTTAGCAGAAGAAACTGTAACTGTGGCTTTAGCCCCAGACTGACATCTTCCTGGCCCCACCTCAGAGTTGCAGGAGCAAAACTTACTACCCAAYGAACCCAGAGCAGCAGAAACAAGCACAGACACATCCCAAACTCCAGAAGACTTGGAACAGAAAGACAAACCACAATCAGGCAGCAGGGAACCGTTGGCTGCAGTTCCTGGTTACCTGGTACGGCATTTCAATAGTGAGGAACAGCTCTTTACCTTCTCTTCCAGCTGGGACACCTTCTCTTGCAGAGAATCCCTTTGCTCACACACCTCCTGGTACTGCCTGACGTGCTGYTCCTTGGCAGAGGCCAGAGCACGTTCACATTTGGCTTCCCACTGGGATTCCAGCTCTGCCTGGATGAGCGCCAGCTGCCCAGCAAGTAGGAGAGACCATGAGAAACAAAACACACACTTGATTCAGATTTGCACAAATTGTTGAAAGCTGAAGGCCTGGCAAGCGGTGGAAAAGCAACCCCTCCTGCCCCAGCCACCACACCAATGTATGCAGGAGCATGTTTAAAAAGACAGAGAAGGGAACCCCATGCAAAAATTACTCTCTTAAAGTATAAAGATACTGTTTTCATTCTTTTACTACCTGGGCAGTTCGCATGCTCTTTTCCTGACTATAAATCCCTAGAAGGCTTCCAGATGCTTGCTTGAGGAGCTCCCTCGCCTCCTCACCTGCTCTGCTGCTGCCTGGTCAGTTGAAGTCCGTGCCTTTTTCAGCAGCTGTCGAAGCTTGTCCAGTTCCTGCTGATAGGACTTSCGTATCTCTTCCATCTCTTCTTCTGCCTGAGCTCTCTCTGTGAGGGATTTCTTTTTCCTCTCTGCAAGGCTCTGAAATACAGAATAAGGCTTAAGCATAGACCAGACCACATGAAAGTAGTTTTTCTTCCTCTTTTAAAAAAGAGAATTTGGGTCTCTGCAATACTAGACCTGAACATACCTTTTCAAGGGTCTCCTTTTCTAGTTTTAGATCTGTTAGCTCTTCTTCCAGTGTTGCAATCTTCATRTCCAGGTGCTTGCGGCTCTGCTTCTCAGCTTTGAATCTCGCCCGAGTATCTTCCGAGGCTTCTTGCAGCTCTGCAGGAACAGACCTTACTAAGGATCTCAGCACTCCGTGTTCAGATAATGTTTTGGGGGCAGGGTTGGGGGTGGAACACTGTATTTTGCACAGTGTCAGCCTCTGCTCCGTGAAGCAGTTTGTCAAGGTTCTTCTTTCACACTTAACACCTCCGTCTCCACCTAAACWTTTCAACCACTAGCAAACGGTTTGCTACTTCAGCACGGCCCAGACCCTGCTTCTACACAAGGCATCCCTGTGACAAACTTCTGTTCACCTTCTTTCAGCAGTAACAGACACACACATCCCTCATCTCAGAGGATCAATGTCCTTTTTGACATCCTTGCATTTGCTGCAAGTCATCACCTTTCCATAAACTGGATGTCCAAGGAATCCAGATTATGGATATCCAAAGCATCCAGTGCAGAGTAAGACATCACAGAGCACTAATGATGGTCATGGAAGGAAGGTGGTCCAAACACAGAAATGATATATCTGGCAAAGAGCTCTGAGCGTCAAACCCCGCCAGCTCCTTCAAAATACTGGGAAAAGCTCCCTGTGCAGCCAGAGAGGGCTAAAGGAGGAAGGCAACTGCCACGACACACCGGGGCCCTCACCTGCCAGCTGCCCTTGCAGCTTGTTGAGCTGCCCCTCGTGCCGCTCTGCCTCCTGCAGCGCGGCACAGAGCTGCTTGCGCAGGTCCATTTCCTTCTTCTGGTGGGCGGTCAGCTCCAGCTGCAGCTGCGAAACCTGGGCCGTGGCACGTGCTAGTTCCTCTGCAACTTTGGCCTGCGTCACAGAAGGGARGGGGCGGAGGAAGAGAAAGAAAAAAAAGAAAAGGAAATAGCAAGATATGTGGGTACAAGAAGGTGCCCAAGCTGTTTCAAGAGGTTGAACCGAAGAGGTACTAGAGAGCTGGAGTCTCTGCTTATGATGCCCAACCATCCTCTCTTGACAACTCTCTGTCTGCCACAGAATTTGCCCGTATCTCAGGGGMGCTGGAGCTCGAGCAGGTCGTGCAGATCTGCATGCTGCGATCCAGCACCTCGGAGACCTTTCTGGATGGAGGAGGCAGTAATAACTTTGCACCACATAAGTGGGGTAATGTGGCAGTAACCTGTCTCGACTGACTGGAAAATTGCACCAAGCTACCAACAATCACCACTGCATCAGCCACCTCGATGCGTTTTCCCACAGAATTTGAACACATTTTTATACTAGCATTGCTGATGGGTGGCTCCGTTTAGAGTTTTCAGGCTACGACAATATCTATCCAGGGAAGAGCCTGGGCTCCAAGAGCTAATGAGCCTTAGTAAGCTTACAAGGCCACAGATAATATAAGCTTGTTGCAGTCAAGAGAGCACCTTCCCTCCAGAGCACACAGCACGTGATCCCTTTGAGGAGCCCGAATGGCAAAACAGCCATTTTAGAGCGTACCTCTCAATTTTTTTAATCCATTCAGATTTAGTATTGCTTAAGCCATGGAAAACCAGAAACTAACACAGCTTGTTAGACAACACTTAAACACCACATTAGAAGAGGCTTAAAGGCCCCAAGACAGACACAAACAAAGTCATTCTCCCTGTCTTGTTGTGCAGAACATACAGACTCCAGAGGATGCTCTGCRGAGGCAGAGCTCCTTCCCTTCAGGAGACCTCACTTGCTGCAGGGGATGCCTAAGTGGCTTCTGCATCAGGGCCTGTTCAGGCTCCTAACAGAAGTTCCTGTACTGATCAGTTGTGCTGAACTGCAGTTTCTCTGTGGTCCCTTCAGGCCATGACCGCCACCTTCTGGCAGAGAAGAGCTGGCAAGGCAAATTCCGTCCACCTATGGTGAGGATGAATACACACTGGCCTTAAGGGCTATGATAATTCCTAAAATAAATGGCATAATATTTTAACAGAGCCGGGCTGAAAACAGATCTGTTTGCCTGTTACATCTCCATAAGTGTCTCACTGTAGTTCAAGACACCAACTCCATAAAACCACAACACTCACGCATAAAAAAAAAGTCACATCTAAAGATTATTTTGCCTTACTCTTTAGGGACACAAAGAAAAGTAAAAATGAAATTTTATTTCAAAAACTTAAACCTAAGTCTCTGCCAGGAACGCTTCAGATCTATACTAGCTCAGCTTCAGCCTCCAAGAACCTTAAGTGATCTGTAGCTGGTGTGAGGATAACGATACCTCTCCCATAGCAGGAGGGGCACAAGGAGCAAGGTGACAAAGTTCTTTCAAAGGGCTTCTCAAGGAGGAGGCAGCCAGTGGCTAAATGACCAGTTTTAATGTCTTTTTCCAAGTTGAAACATCTGTGCTAACTCAAGATCTGAGGCAATTCTAATACCAGGAGCATCTACAGCTCCAGTGGACGAGGAAGCCGGGTGGGCCCTGTACAGGGCACAGTTACCTAGGATCTACACAGTCAGCAGACACTGCCTCACCTTGTCCCAGCCCCGCTCCACGGGCAGCATGCGCTAGGAAAAGAAAGGGGCAACAGGAAACAGGAAGAGTTAAGAACACAACTGGAAAGGCAGAGGCATTAATYATCATCAGAAAGTCAAGTGCTTCATTATAGCAGCCTGAGACATGCTGGAGAAGCATATAAGTTATTTCAAGAGCTGCAACTGCTCAAGAGACAGAAGAGGTAAAGTCTGACTCAAAAAAAGGAAGCAGCTAAGCGTATCCTCACGCAGATGCATTGTATATCACACCACTTACAGACCAGCAAGCAGCAGACTGGTACTCTGCAGTTCTTACATTTATCATTTCACTGCAGTGAAAAGTGTGGGATATTATCAACCTTATCTACCATGAGTACTAATTTAAACCTGTGATAYGCTCCCCAAGGGTCAAAGAGTTATAACCCATAGGCAGTAAATTATTATCACCTCTTGTGGATACAGCATACAAATGCTTGGCATATATCCCAAAATAAAGATTAACTCCCAATTTTAAGTAAAGAATAGATTTTCATTTCTATTACTTATGCTCTAGACAGATTTCTATACATCAGATTAGCAATGGCAGCCACAGAGCAAGCTAGTCCAGATCACAGGAAGATGAAGGAAGGTCAGACTTTTTATTTACCATCACACTCTCTCAGAACTAGGGAATGGCTCCCCGGTGCAAGTTATGGCTTTTCTGTCTATTCCTGCCATAGGGCAATCATCTGGACAGAGACTACTAAATCAAGTGAGTTCATGCCAAGAGATTCCTGACAATTACACCGCTAAAGGTGCTTCTTCCCCAAGCTACTTTTCATCTAAGTAGGATGTGGTGCTCACTGACAGAAAGAAGTTTTAATAAAAGGAAGTTTCTTTGGATTATTCAAGTCCAACTTATTCCTGTTTAGTCACACACTCTACGGACTATAGATATTTCTGTAGTATGACCTGGGATMTCAGTGGAAAGATGCTCCCTGCCCTCCCTCACCATCTACGGTCACCAGCTTACACGGAGCCGCTATTTATTGCTCTCTKTTTTAGCCTACAGAAATGTTTCCTAGCATACCTTACAAACAAGTTTCTCCTACCATTGCAAGTGTACTAATTCATGGTTCTCATGCAGAATAAGCAATTATCATCTCATACTTCAATTGCAGATAGACAGCTCATGGTAGAGGAGCATGGTAAAACATTGAACTTGGTGTAACTTACAAAGTCAGTGCTTGAGGAAAAACATAGAGGACACCATGCAATTAGACTCCAAAGCTAGTCTGACAGGGCTAGGCTATGATGAGTGCACTTCTATGGGGTAAAAAGCCATGCATAAATGCATTTAACTGTTTTGAGAGTTATTTCCCAATTGATTCTTTCACAAAAATCACAATAAATGTATTGTTAGAAACAATCAGATCGCAATTTTACAAAGTGCAAAAAAAATGCACTGAAAGAACTGTAGCAGGAAATCATTTTTCTTACAGTTATGTTCAATCTTTATGACACTTAACGAGAAGGAATAAGGTTTTTCTGAAACTGTTAGGGCAGCTAAATGATTTGGATTTTCAGCCAGATGAAGCTCTGCTGATACATGCAATAGCTCAGCTTGCAGGCCACACATGAAGTTAACAATAAGTCACCTTCTTTTTAAGCTATTGAAGCTATAAAGACCTAAATTCATATGATCCATGTTGCTTTTGTTGTGAAAAATCATAAAGATACTTAAAACTTATTCCAAATAGCTTTGAAAACTATGTTGAGTTGAAAACTGGGTTGAAAACTATGGGTGTCCCAAGAGATGACTTAAGCTTTAATAGGGCTTTTGCATCTTTTAGTGGAACATCAAACCCCTTTTCCAGATACAGACAAGGTCTCTGGCCTTCTCATAKTCACCACGGTTTTACCTTCTCTTGTTCTGCATGCAACACTCTTGCTTGGGTGTTTTCATTTGTTGCCTGCAGYGAGTGATTCCTCTGCTCCATCAGCAAGTTACTTTGTTCTACGTATCTGTGAACAGAGGAAGACGGTGTAAGCATTTACATGAGTATCTAAACTGAAGAGAAAGGCTCAGATGGAAAAGGTGAGAGCTCAAGGCTTTCTTAACAAGAAGTCCAGACAACTCCAACACTGAAAAGCAACAGATCTCAAAAGGGATGGAAGAGGAGTGTCCAAAGTTCAGCACAGATAATATCAGTTGACATGTGAAACCCTGCCCCGCTTATCCTTAGCATATAGCCAAGATTTTTGATATACTAAAATCCACAGGCCTTTGCTATTTCCAAACACACCACCACACATGTATAATATACTTATGTCACCCCCTTGCCCTCCCACAAAGACACTCCCTCCACAAACACTTGGAACTCRTCTCCATACTAGAGAAGGACACCCCTCATACCCACTCCTGACTAAATGTGTATCAGCTGGCAATAGCCCCTGCAGATGCAGGCAGCCTGCTGCCTCCCACTCCTCACCTCTGATTCCGCTCAATCAGCTCGCTGATCTTCTCATTCTGCTCTTCAATCCGACTGCTCTTCTCAAATATCTCTTGCTTCAGTCTCTCATTTTCCTAAAGAACAGCCCAGTTCAGCTTGAATATTGATCCTGGTGACTTCCTCATGAAGGGAGTCATTAATATGGCCATGCTCACCTGGATTATGCGCTGGATGTTGCTCATGATCATGGAAGCTTCCATGGTAACAGATGACATGCCAGGTAGTAACAAACTGTTACCAGCATTTTGTTTCTTTAATTCCTCCACCTGTAGCAATTAAGTCATTCTCAAACTATACGAAATGCATTTAGGAATGAAGATAAGTCTGACACCCACATAAAGAACCATTAAACCATTCCACCTAACCACGTACAACGCTAAGCCCTATGCCACCATGTCAACTGTAACACCATTCTGAAGAACAGTGACACTCTCCAAACAGAATGCACCACATGATGTTCAAGACTGTACAAGAAAGCACCTTCTTCCCAAAGCTGTTCTTATTTTTTCTATAGGAGCTGGATTGCTATCACTTAAGGTCTAATAATACTGTAATAATAATAATAATAATAATGATAATAATAATAATAATGTGATTTTTGTTAGGTTGGTACATCACTTCTAAACTTAATGCAGGCATTTAAATCAAGCCAACTCCCCATTCTATAGTTCACGGAATCACAGAATGGTTAAGGTTGGATGGGACCTCTAGAGATCACCTAGCCCAACCCCCCGGCTCCAGCGGGGACCCTAAAGCACGGGGCAGAGGGTGGCATCCAGGTGAGCTGGAAGATCTCCAGAAAAGGAGACTCTACAGCCTCTCTGGGCAGCCTGTTCTAGGGCTCCATCACTCTCGCAGGAAAGAAGTTCTTCTCACATGGAGAGGGAACTGCCTGGGCTTCAGCTTATGCCCGTTACCTCTTGTCCTATCACTGGCCACCACCRAGAAGACCAAGTTGGAGAGCAAGTAGCAGTAACTTTGCTAACAAGCCTGCTCATGTCACACGCTACCTTTGCRGCCAGATGGTCCATTTTATCTACCACTTTGCTAACAGCCATTCGGATTTCGGTGTTATGTTGCCGAGCCTCTGCCATCAGAAAGGAAGTAACATCCCCAGGTGCTAGAATGGAAAGGAGAAATCTTCAGTCACAAGGATAAAACATCTTCAYGTAGATATAAAAAGCAACACTTAGTACATCACTTGCAAACTTAATACAGGCATTTAAACAAAGTCAACWTTAGGCCAGTAGTTCTATGTCCGACATATACGATACCCCATCTCCTTCCAAAACCAAGAGAGACATGGTATCTGGAAAACTATTTACTTTTACCTTTACTATTATAACTGGAACTATCAGCTACAAAACATTTTTAGCACTAGAGAGGCCTTGGGAATACACCTAGCAGCATCTTCCCTTTTCACACTGCCAAAGCTTAAGGTAAGACAGAAATTTACTATGAACTCTTTGCCCCTATCTAGCATTAAAATAAAACCTTGTGAAACAGCATGTTATTCTGACAGCATGAATATGCCTATGCTGTCACTGCTACATAGATATTCACTATAAGTACCATTTACAGCAGGTATCAAAAGCTTCCATAAAGCACACACATTCTTAACATACCTTGGTAAGGTGCAGGATACATCTGTCCTACAGGCTGGAGCTGAGAAGCAGATGCAGTGGTTTGGGGATAAGCAAACGCCATTCCTGTATAAGCCTTGCAGAGCAAGTTCAATCTATTAGAATCTGTTAGACTTCACAACATTTTGTACAATAGTTAGTTCTGGATCTTCATTACTTAATTTGGAAAACATTTTAATTTGCTTGCTCAGCCCTTCAAAATTTACCGTGTTAGCAAGTGGGTCACAGCACTCAAAAGCAGCAGCACAAACACTTCAAAATGATTATTTTATTGCGAGATGAAACTTGACCCATAACCATGCTAAGTGTGTGCTCTCATAGGAAAACACACCACAACAGGGAAGAAAAACAACTGGCTTTACAAGCTCTTGGAGCTTCATTTTTTTTAACCTCACCACCCCACACTACAAGATCTGACACTAAAAAAAGCCACGTCAATTCCTAGTCCAACATTAAGAAACTATTAACATACAGCAAATCAATCCTTTTTGATTAGAATCTAATAGGCACAGGAAACAAGTGTGGGAATATCAAAGAATCAAAGAAGCAACCTTATGTGTTGCTATAGAGTCCTTGCTCTCAGCTATGAACAATAAGATTTATGAGAAAAGAGAGAAATGTCAAGTCCCTCTGATTTCATTTTGGTACCTGAAAGCCCTGTGATCCCCCAGGCAGAGCTGAGGTGGGTGGAATGGTGGCGGGTATCAAAGCAGCAGAAGACACAAGGGGTGTAGAGCCAGATGCCTGAGGTACTGACAGGAGAGAAAGAAATTCAGCATTGCAGAACAAGTAGCTAAATATAATTAAACGCATTGTATCTTGCAACAGGCAAAATAATTAAGCAGAAAAAGTAAACACACACGCACCACACTAACTTGAGTAAGTCTGTGTCTTGAAATTAAATAAGAAAGAATAAGGTCAGGAAAAGAGTTCTGTTTCCTGGAAATTTCATCTGTAGCTGCTTTGCTGTTGCCTAGCACAAGGTATCACTCAGGATAATCAACTGGCACTACTATTTCATCATGGGAAGACAGGCCAAGCCCATTCCAAATCTGTCAACCTTCTGATGTCTTTTGCTATTATTTCTATCATTTTCAAGCACAAGAATTTTTCTTCCATTTACCAAGATGTTAACAGAAGCCTTAGAGAACAGTCATTTTCACTGTTGCACAAAGAATCACCTAACACATATCCTAAAAGTTTTAGTGTCACACTAAGTACACACATTGAGAGTGTGACAGGGCAGCTCATGCCTTATTTTGCCACGTGGCTGCTCTTATTATTCACATCCCTTGTACCGCAAGCCTGCAAAGAAGTGGGATTTCTCGATACCCAGGCAAAGCTCCCCAGCGTGTTACCTTGTGTCGACACTGCAGGCAGCGCTGCATGAATTGGCTGTGATGGTCTCACAGGAGCTGGAGCCACTGGCTGTGCTGTCCCTCTCAGTGTATTTGGATCCTAAAAACAACCCTACATATTACAAGGAACACTAAAGAACTATTGAACAGTTTGAACTCACTTGAGATTAGGTATTTCTGAACTACACTGACAAACTGGAATTGTTAAATAATATTGCTAAGCAGAAACAAAGTATATGTTCCCTGCACAAAGGGAGAGTTATTTACACCTCAGAAAAGGCATTAAAAAGAAAAGTCACATTTTTATGATTGGAGAAGTACCTCTATTTCTGAGTCACTGGAGTCAAGCTGACTACCTGCTGTCCCAGCAAGGAAAGGCAGCATGGGTTGTCCCATTTTAGCCATCCGAGAAATCAGCTTTGCCTTTGCTACATCTGGATTCTGAAAGAGATGTTCACAATTACCTTTCATTTGTCCCTTGGCCCAGGATTTTCACATATTAGAGAGATATCTGTCATGTTTAGACTCTTCTAGGTTACTGATTAATCACTTAAACTCACCTACAAGCCTGGTTCTTTCAATTTTTTTCAATACTGGCTGAAAAGCTCTGACTTTAGAGAGGACAAGAGAACACTGTGGATTTGTTAGTCTAGCTTACTATATGTACACTCTCCTTCTGGGATGACACTGCTGTCATCTTTACACAGAAAGCATATCCCTGCACAAAACACAGCAACAGGAAAATGAGGTATAACAGGGTGTTCTGTCTGTCAAAAACAGCTTTTATAAATTAAGATAAAAAGACTTCTCAACAGCCTTTTCTATGCTGAACAGCACACCCAAGAACTTGCTCATGTATCCAAAATAAATTTATGCTGAATATCTCAGTTGCTCTTTGCTRTAAAATTTAAGTTCATCTATTTTTCTGCAAAGACAACTAGTCCTGTTGATATCCACATACAAGTATTGCATTTAAAAGTAGAAATTAGGACTCACAACTGCCCCTGAGTTTCCTCACACTCTGCTGAGCCTGTTATAAAGAAAGTCTCTAATCTGCCGTTTAAGGTAAACAGCTGAGTCTCTTGCTTGCATGATCTTCACTTAATCTTCAACAATACCAAATGCAAAGGTGAAATCAGTACTCTCACTTCCCTATGTAATACTCCTAATTAGCTTAAAAACAGCACTTACTGCCAGTTGTTCACTGATTGAGTTTGACTTGGCCCGAACAGCTGGTTCCCTGGAAAGCCAAACAGGAGTGTGTTAATATTAGAGATTAACTAACCAAAAATTCAGGATTTAACATTCTGTATTTCTAAATACACGGAACTGTCAAATACTGCTCCCACTAGCGAAATATTTTCTTATATTGTGAAGATCTTCCTTTGCTTTACTTTTACAAGATTCTTTGCAGCGTTTTCAGTAGATTACAAAACATTATTAGCAAGTTGTGTGGCTGTGGAACAGCTGACTACAGAAATATAATGTCATTGACTGCTGCAAGGATCACATTCTGCATACCTGCGACCAGGCCTGAAAAGCTGCTTGTTGCAGCAATAACTGAGCACTTCAAATTGAAAAATAACTTTATAAGAAGGATAACTGCCCTCTTTAGTTAACTTGAGAAATAAGCATCAATGTAAAATTTGCAGTTAAAGACATGGAAATCAGTCATGAGTTGTGACCAATTTATGATGATACTGCCAGTGTTCCTCTGCCACAGTGACAGTGCTAAGGGGGCACACAGGGGGACCCACAGGAGAAGCCATCTGCCAAGTGCTGCAGCTGGCGGTTTTATCCATGTTCTGTCTTACCCAGGCTTTGGAGGTATTGTAGATGGAGGCAATAAAACAGGATCTGCAGAGAAACCATCTGAATTGGGTACTGGAGAAGGTGCAAGAGAATCTCTAGAACTAACACTCTGTCCATCCGAACCAGAGCCTTCTTTTACCAGCTTCACCTGAAACAAAAAGCACCTAAAAAGTTAGACATTCTTCTGGGTGCTGAAAGTTTTCAACATCTTGTTTATTTCTGGCTGCTACTTCTTTACCAAGCTCATTCACTTCAAGTAAAAAACATACAAAAAAAGCTGGTTCATTCCTCACAATCCAAGGATTTCTAAGTCACTTGAGAAAACAAAATAGGACAACAAAAAAGGTTCCCAAAACAATGAGAACAAATGTATCTTGGTAAAACAGATTAGGAGAGTGTGATGTGTGTGATGATATTATTTAGAGACATCCTCCCAAGGTATTTTGTTTACAACAGTTTCAACTGTGGTTCTCATACCAGAGAGGCTCTTCCCTTGCAGGCAGACACTATCACCCAGTCCTTAAACTGTAAAGATGTAAAAATTACCTAGATGAGACACTCACCCGCCTAACTTCCACCTCAAAAACTAACGTAGAGTCTGGAGGGACACGGCCAGCCACTCCCTGAGTCCCGTATGCCAAGGCAGGAGGAATAATGAGATACCTTCGTCCTCCTTTCTTCATCCCCATCATTCCTTCTTCCCAGCCCTTTGGTTTCAGGGACACAACAAAAGAGAAAGCAAACAGTCTGACCAATGACACTACAGCTTCTGCTAATCACACTGATTAAGACAGCTAAAGGCACTAGGAAGCTCCCTTTTAATGAACAGGAGAACTTTATTCTAACACCATCACTGAGAGAAAAGCTTGGCTATGCTGTGCAAACAAAAAATAAAGTGCTTTGAGTGTTTCACCAATGCAGAGTATTTTCTATCAACTGGAATATACAACAAGCAGCATACATGAACCCTGAACAGTCTCTTCCATAATTCAAAAGTCTAATGAAAATGCAGGAAGTCCTACCTTGATGACCTTTCCAGATCCCAGCTTCAGTCGCAACAGCTTCTCCTTGTTGGCATTTGAGTCAAAAACCTACAGAGTTGAAGAACAGAGACAGTCATGTGGATTTCCCAAAAGTTTCCAGATCCTGAACATTACTTTAAAACCATGGCAAAAAAAGACAAATTTTTCATAAACTCCTAGCACTTCTTACATAGCATAGCCCCTGGTGTTCCAAAATTAACTCCTAACAAACAGGATGGCTAGAGCTCCTAGTCCATCCCACAGCAATTTCTTGAAGTGGACAATAGCTGGAGACTTGGACTTCAGAAGCACTTTGATGGCCAGAACAAGAAAAACACTCCGTAAGAAGTTCGCATCAGTAACAGCACAATGGATCCAGTCAAGGACAACATGAATGCCTGGCAGCTTTGCATGTTAAACTACAATGTATGCAACTGTACAATCCCTACAGGTGGTTACATGTAGACTCCAATACATATACACACACACCACAGATTTAAGAAAAGAAGCAATCTTCTTTCAAGAAGTCAAGATCAAGAAAAAAAAAAAAAAATCTACAAAACCCTCTCCAACAATGAAAACCAGACAACTGTTTTATAATAAGACTCAGCTGCGGATGGGTAAAATGTAAAACCCTTCTCCATGCATTTCTCTAAAACTAAAACCCATTTAGTGTTTTAACAGTAATATTTTGAAATACTAAAGCATAACTCATGCTTTTGTTTAATAACAGATAGAATACGACACAGCTTTAGAAGACATAACGGCAATTTCCTTCTTTTCCTGTTTAGAGACACATTTTGTAGTTGACAAGCCTATTTTTATCAACTCATCAAGCTGTTTTTTCAAAGGAGCACGACTAGCTTCATTGTCCCTGCTCAGCATGTTATTGTAAATGAATGTGCAGAAGTGCTTTGAAATTCAAGAGTGTTTCAATAACTTCTTCCTGAAGAGTAAAGGGGTCTTTTATAATTTCACAGCCAATACATTTATTTCAAACATGTTTCAAGCGATTGAAAAAAAATATTTGTAAGATCAGCATGAATACTGGGCTAAACACGGAACCTACACACAACAGTGCCCATTACACTCACTTTATTAGTAGGAGGAGGTAAGAAGTGTTTTTACCTGTCCAATCCCATTGTTCTGGAACAGCCAGCCTGTATAAGCAATCTCTAAAGAGTCTCCTCCTTCTGCTCCTTGCCCTTCTCCAAGAAGGAGATCTTGGTAGAGGACTGAATCAAACACCGAGGAGCTGTTGCATTTGGCAATACAGACCTGCAAAAGGGTGGCCTATCAATCTCTTTGGCTATTAAATGAGTGACAAGTTTCACTATGACTTATTACATATCACATCATATCTGATGCATTTCTTTCTGCA
Source organism: Eudromia elegans (assembly GCA_003342815.1). NCBI lineage: Eukaryota > Metazoa > Chordata > Aves > Tinamiformes > Tinamidae > Eudromia > Eudromia elegans. The sequence goes on along the minus strand of PTEX01000385.1, from coordinate 148,670 downwards.
CTGACCAAGTCCAGGCTACAGAGGCACTTATGAGATGCTCCATGCTTCCCTGCACTGCATTATGCCCAGCTACAAGCATGAAACACCTTTAGCTTTACAGAGACACTGCTCTTACAGCATTTCAGAATCTTTTATGAGAAATACCACCGGAGGTAACACATACTACCAAGCTGAATGCAAGGTATGGCTTGCTGGCTTAAGTAGCTACCTGCTTACTGAAATCCATCGCTGCCTTTTCTGACTCAAACATGATCGACCAGTTTTGTCTCTGATCATCATAGAATGTACTGTAATTGTTGGGTTGAACCTGTGAGAAAGGAAATCAGTCCTGTATTATATGCTAAAAGACATATTCAATTAAAAAAAAAAGTTTAAAATAAGAGCTACTGGAATCAAGCAGAGATTGGGGAATAACACTGCTGCACTGCTGTATTACAAATTCAGAATACACAAATTAGCTCTCATTCTCATGCTTAATATTTTAGAAGAATTATAACAGCTCAAATACTAGAATAAATATTAAGTTCTTCATAAATGCTGTAGTTGTCACAAGACAACTCTTTAAAGCTGGGTTCTGAAATACCTACTTAGATTTTTGGAATGAAAGAAATTTTAAGTGTTGATTAGATATGGACTTTCAGAATCAAATGGCAGTCACATATTCCTCACTTCTAATAATCCACTTCATGACAAGTTTACTACAGAAGTCATTAATCTTTCAAAATGGGCTTTGACAGAACGCTGCTCAGAAATTCTACTATTTCCGTGTAGAACTTCTGTGTATCAAATCAAGAAGTTTAATATTATCCAGTTAAAAGTACATAGTTTATCTATAAAACTGGTGTGTGTGGGGGAGGGAGTCTTCTTGGAAAATCCCATTTTAGGAGTCACAATGTTTTGAGTGGTTCTTATAGGAAGGAAAATGCTGAGCATCAGACCTCATATGGGAAATATTTCCCTGTCACCTTTTCCCATCTGCTTGTTCAATTATATTCTCTCAGACACTTTATTACCAAGTATTAGTGAGAGGAATTTTGTCCTGTTATCACCCACAACAAGGCTGTAAGACCAAAACATCTCCAGCGATCTGGAGGTAGTGATACCCCTCCTCCAGCGCACAAGGCAGCTGCAAGTCTCTTGTGCAATGCCTATCAGGAGAACAGCATTCCCAAGCACTATGGCATCTCTTGACACATCAGTCAGGTATTTGATCTCAAGGGCTGCAATCTAAGACTTGAGAAAACATTTCAGAGTCAACTTTTGTTTGCCACGAATAGGGCAGATTATGGGATTCTTCAGACAAAGATTTTCTAAAGAGGATTCTTACTGTGAGTATGAAGCCTGGATGGATCCTTGCAGATGTGATTTGTTGCTGTTGACTGATGTAAAGGAGGATCCTGTACTGGATTCCACAAAAGAATTGGGCAGAGGAAAAAGACAAAGAGCAGGAACACAAGACATCTTCAATTCTAGGGTACTTTGTCAAACACCAAGTCTAACACTACAGTGTTTATGTGCCAAATATACCATTTCAGCAGCATTGTTCACAGCAAAAGAAAGTTTAACAACACAATTCTAAGAGCTATTAAAAGCACTTGAAAACATACAAGTTTTATTTACATATGGGCATCAAGCAGTCCTTGAATGTCCAAGCTAAGGCATCCTGCTTACTGCAAGATAATCAAATACACATTTTTTTGGTACAGTTATTGCACAGAGGTGCAATAAGCCTTTGTTAAATAAAACTTGTACACATATGATGCATAGGAATAATAATTCAATTCTCAAAATAAAATTTCAGTCACTTAGAAGTAGCTTACTGTCAGACTGTTATTACCACAGCAGAAGTAACTTAGCAAGACAACATGAGTTAGAAATTAGAGGATAGGTAACGCCATAAATACGAACTGTTAAGGACAGATTAGAGTACATTTCTCCCTTTAAACACACCACTTTACTGGACAGCCAGCATCACGTTGTCAGAGGAGTACTTGGAAAGGAAGGATTGGGGAAAGACATATTTTTAGCACCAAAAATAAGAGAACTTAATCAAAAACATCTCCATACTACTTAGATTTTTGTAATGCATGTTCATTTTCACATACACAGCTTTGTGATCTACTTCTCAAAGAGCTTAGTAATAAATACCAAAACAACTTCTACAAATATTACAAAAGACAAAGCAGGTGATCTAGCCCAAAACATTTTAGACTTCAGTTTGAAGAGATCTTATAAAAGCTGATTGCAGAAATGAAAGTGTTTCTCACCTCTCTGGTAGCATGGTTCCCCACTACAGCTGCTCCATACTTGCCTTGCTTCAAATATTGTCCATTTGTACTGGAAGACAAGCAAAATATTCAGCTGCAGAACCAATCATGCCTCAGATTTCTCTCTAACCCTCACTGAGCTTTTCCTCTTACAATTTCAAGCCCATTTCTCCAGGTCTAAAGCATTAGGCAGCCTTTTTTAAGATTACAGAAACCACAACCTTCTTGCTTGCCCACAGATCACAGGAGCACACATTGCAGAGTGAAAAATGTTCTTTCCATGGATCCAGGGTGACTCTTTACAAAACAGCAGTGTCAAACTGACGAAAAAATCTTACATGACAACAGTGTCAAACTGATGGAGAATTTTGCCACTTTCATTCTAACATGAACTTCATTTCTCTACAAGTGAAAAAGAGAAAAGTGCCTGACAGGGCTGCCCACAAACAGCGTAAATGTCAGGCCAACACCTCACTTATACATTTCCTTGCCGTGCACAAGGCCAGGACATCATATTCACCTGACAATGACATAATCCTGAACTGCAGCACAATAACTGAAGGCTTTTCTGAGCAGCAATTTGTGCTGAGCTGCAGCATTTACAGCACGTAGATACATGCTTGTAAGAAAAGGTCCCTTCCCACTCATCCAAAAATATCTTCCCCTCACGATCAAGTCTTACAACAGGCCTCCAGAAACCTAGACCATAAAAGGCACGCAGGAATCTTGCTGCACTTACTATCGATACGCGTGAACCGCGGTGGCCACGAACACCGAGGGGGCTCCTGAAGCGGCCGGAGCTGCAGGACCCTTCTGGGCYGGCAGAGCTGCTGAAGGATAAAAGCAGGAAGAAGCCTCTCAATGATACAAAACCATCACATTTCCTACCCAATGCCAGAAAGTCTTCCTTCTCCCAAGTGCTGGAATACCCTCCGAAGAGACCAAAAGCCCAAGAAATKATGCCCTCCAAACACCTACTGCTAGTGCAAACCTGTGGTTGAACCTCCACATCCAGAAGACAGAGGGAAGAAGATACTACAGTTACTTGAATAATAAAACTAGTACTTAGATTTKCTATTCTTGAATTATTTTTTATATACATAAAAAACAAAATAGCAACATGAAGTACSATTTAGGTCTTCACTTTTAGCAAAGCCACAGAAATCTGTGGGGCTGAAATTAAACCTTTAATCTACATTGGATGGATATGATCTAACTTTTGTGTTGCTTCACTGACTGCTTCAGAAACCTAGGCCAGGCTCAAACTCTCAGTATACCCTGAAAATTACCAGGATGGGGAGAGAAGACACTTCTCCCTCACACTGCCCTCCAAAACAGAAACTAATCCATCACACTAATATTCAAATCTGAAGAAAAATGGRAGAAAATGTCAAGAAGCACAGATGCTAGCTAACAGAAAGGAAAAAAAACACAATAAATCAAGGAAAATGAAGATAGAAGAGATAAGAGTAAAGTTTTATCTCCTTAGTGAGTGTCAYAGAAGAAATGAGGTCTCCCTCCAGCATGTAAGTTCTGACACATTAAGACATGAAAAACAAGTCCTAAAGACATTTATGTTTTTAACAGAACTCCTCTGAGAAGCCAGCAAACTTTTCCTAGATATTCAAGAAGGAAGCCTGCCATAATCACCAAATGTCACTGGAATAATTGGGTTTAGAAGGAACACTGAAGGAAGATAATATCAGGAAAACAAAACAGAGCATATTTAYACATATACTTGCACTGGTGTTCACTGCAAAGGTTGCCATTCTCCCAACAAGATGCACTACACCATGCTGAGGTCCCACTACTTACCAGCTGCTGTCTGMCCCTTTTTAGGCTGTTTTGGTGCAGTGTATTGGAAAAATTCATTTCCATGGCTTGAGACCGTCTGATCCAGGCCAAAGAGTGAGGCCAATCTGGCACTAGAAAGAGAAATTAATTCATTTACCTCGTTGGAAACAAGCCTTAAATGTATGGAAGACTCTTAACTATAAATTGCACTTCAATATGAACTGCTTACCGGCATTATGGATAAGCAAACACACGAACCGTAAGCAGCTTTATATCAACCAACCATGTAAACATGGATAAACAGAACTTCCAGAGGAAAAAGCTGCAGTAACCAGCACAATCATGTTCCACTTCCTCAAAACGCAGGACAAGGAACAACCAAGAACCGAAACCACAAAAAAAAAAAAGTCACTGTAAAGCAACCGAAAGACCCCATTTCAGTGAAATACTTGTTTGTTCCAGTAGCACAGAGACAGTGACAAGAGCAAGGCCGGGACGCAGCCCGAGAACCGCCCTCTGTGCCCCATCCCAGGGCACAGCCCGAATGGTGCCAGCTCCGCAGGACACGCGGGGCTGGCGGCGTCTCGGCTGCTTTCAGCCCGTTTAAACCCACCCGGCACCAAGTGACARGAGCTACCAAAGGCCAGAACGACTCCGGCTACGCAGCAGAAGCCACAATCCCAGCGCTAGGGCCGGGCTGCGCCCCGGGGCCGCGGGACGCAGCCCCGCTGACCTGCGGGGCACCCCCGAGCTCGGTGTTTTCGGAGAAGGGCCGGACTTGCTGACGTTGCCTTAACCCGCGACCCCCGGGCTGCCTCGCAACCGAGCGACCCCCAGGCCGCGGCCTGTCCCCGGGGCAAGGCGGCCCCGGCTACGCGCTCACCCGCTGGCAGGGGACAGGAAGTCCGCGTCGTCCTCCTCGGCCGCCGCCCCGAACATGCTCCGTTCCGCTCCGTTCCGCTCCGTTCCGCTCCGTTCCGCTCGCGGCTCCGCTCTCCGGCCCCCCGCCGGCGCCGCTGCCCCGCGCTGTCGCAAAAGCGCTGTCCGGCAGCACGGCGCTTTCCGGCCGCGACGCCCTCCACGGCGCTGCCCGCCTACCACGGGGAGGCGGAGCCAAAGCACAGCCAATGGCGTGGCGGGCCAGGGAAGGGCCTCCCGGGGGGCGTGGCCTGTGGCGGGGCTGGCGGGCGGGAGCGGAGTCCTGGCGCCGGTCGCGCGGTGAGTCACGTGACGGGCCGGGGCCGCCGCGTCCCCCCCGGGCCCGTACCGGCGGTGGGGGAGGGGGTCATGGCCTCTCGTGAGGCGACGCGCGGAGCCGCCGCGGGCGGGAGCGGAGCGGCCGCGTTGCCCGGCCCGGAGGCGGTGGCTGCTGCCGGTGGCCGCGGCGACTCCGCTCCGCGTGACGGAGGGCAAGGGGGCGCGGGGCGGGACGGGCCGACCGGGGTGCAGCTCGCGCGAGGCCGCGCTGGGCGCCGCGTCCTGGAAGGGCACGCGGGCCGCGGCCATTGAGGACACGCGGACACGGGGTCGCGCAGCGCGCGTGGCCGCGGCCGGCCGGCTCCTTCCGTTTGGCCCTTGGAGTGTTTTTTGTTGGCATTAAAACCCCGCCCCGGGCAGACTCCCCCTTTCCCTGGTCCTGTGAGGAAAATTAAAATAAGAGAGCCGCTCCCCCGTTGTTACTGGTGCAAATGCAGAACAAAACTCGCAGAGGGCCAAGAACGGGTGTCAAAACCCACCGCGATCACGGCCACGCGTGGGGATCCCGTGTACAACCCCCGTGAGCGCAGAGCGGCCCTCCCGGCTGGGTGCGGGACAGTGCGGTGTCCCTGCGGCGGAGGCGGCTCCTCTGCTTGCGTCCTGCAGCGTTGCTGTCCCTTTGGGGTCATGGTGTGTTTTTGCTAACAGGGAAGGCCTAGGTAACTGTGTCCTAGTGATTCACCAAAATTTAGTTTTCAAATGACACATTTGAAACAGGTAAAGTTGAATTTCAAGAGGTAAAATTGATTTTTTTTTTTTTTTTTTTTAGCGTTTATAGTTTAGCTGGAGGCTAAAACATAACCTTTCAGATACAGTCCATGATTCCCATGCTGTGAGCGACCTCTTCGCTGAGAATCTGACCCCAGACTCTCACACAACCCAGGCTTCCAGCACTGACGAGTCTCCTTTCTGTGCAGTGTGCGGGTAGCTGGTAGGGAAAGGGCTGCAGAGCCGACGCCAGCGTCGCGGCTTTAACCCCCTGTCCTCTGTCCATGTCGCCTCCTCCTGCAAGTGAGTTTGCCCTGGGCTGTTGGCTCCCCACGAGTTTGCAGTCACAAGCCAATTTTTTCCTGTTTGCACAAAACCGCCAAGCTTCAGAGTGATTAACAGCAGGGCATGTGGTGCAAGGGTGGATTAACAGTATTCATGAGTATCCGTTGACATAGCTTTTACTCTGTTTGATCTGAATCTGCCTCTGCTTGAGCCTGGAGTAAATGAAGCTTTTGTGTTATTTTAAAAAAAATTGTGATCTTATAGAGTAAGTTCACATTTAATTTAGTTGTTCAAATTTGTAAGATTTATGATGTAATACCATCTGAGATTTTCYATAGGCCTTAGATTATATTTTACTTGCCCCTCTTTTCTTTAGAAAGAAGTGTGCTGARGGTAACATACACAGGCTGCTGTTTAAATGCACGTTGGCTTCACAACAGCACGGATGCCCCGTGTAACTGTCTGTGACTGACCTTCTTATGACACACTATTAAAATGATGCCTTCTGTAATGAAAACAAAGGTGCTCAGAGCAAGCAAGCCTGTTCTTCCTCTGCTGCCCCCTTCTCTCTTTCAAAAAGAAAATTGAAGAAAATAAAAGAACCTGGAGTTGTAGTTTCTGGTACAACTTTGCCTTGAGATCTGAGGGTTTTTMTCTTTTTTAATAATTAATATTTTCTGACTGAGAGGACTCTTTTCTCCCTTCATTTGCGACTTCAAGCTTTGGAGAAGCGAGACACCCCATGACCCAACAGAAGCCTCATGCTCAAAAAAGGAAGGCATTGAAAATACTTATCTTTTAACAGTCCTCCAGCACAAACAGGTGAGAAGATCTCACCTAAGTATCTTTAAACCTCTTTTATAAAAGTGATCCTACCCCTCAGTGTCTCTGCCTAAGGCTTATTGCTCTGATGTCTGCAGCAAGTAGAAGGACAGACCCCCATATTCACACAGTGACATCTGAGTCAGGGCCGGAAGGAGATTCCTTTCGGTTATCTCGTTTTCCAATCAGATGTTAGGTCAGAGAGGATACAAAACTTTCTTTTTTCCTTTGAACTAAAGTACATTTTTTCTTTCTTTCTTTTATGGCTTCTGTTATTTGTGGTAAGGACCCTCTGGCCGAAAGGAAAATGTCTCTGCAGACCTCCAGTCTACTTGGCTGAAGGTCGCCTTGAAGGTTATCAGTGTGCAGGAATCTTCTCAAGTTGAACGGAGTCTTCTGCCTAGGTGAACTTCTCCAAAAGCTGCCAGGAGATCCCTGGAGGTCWTGGCAATGGTTTTCTTAGGGAGGGATGAAAAAGACTTACTCTAATCTATGTTATTTTTCTCTGGAAAATCTAGTCTTAGTTAAACTACTTCATTGTATCTTGTTGCAGTCACATTTTCTGGAAAAGTTCCCMATATTTTCCTCTTACTCAGCTGCARGCTGGAATTTGCTAATGCAGGGAATAATGGAAGTAGTTATAAACAAATTAAATGTCTATTTTTCTGCATTACAGATCAACTTTCTAAACTCTTTCATTCACTAGTCCTGAAAATTGATCTTGCTGATTTAGAAGCTGATTTAGATGTGGAAGGTTGTGATGAAGTAACTTTTTTTTGTCTCTTTCCATGTASACAATATTTGATGTAATCTTCCTGAATCCAATCTCATAGTATGTCTTTTCATCTCCCTGTCTCTCCAGATAATAGCTGCAAGAGTCCTGTCCATTTCCAGTGGAACTTGAGTATCTCTGATTGCCAGCTAGCACAAGGGATTATGTGGAAAATCAGTTTAGATTTTATTTTCTGCATACACTTTCACTCAGTTMCATTTCAGTATTAGAAAATCATGCAGGTATTGTTGTACCACAGATGAGAAGGTTGTTTATAAGTTCTTTTAAAGAGCCCTCCATGCGTGTAATCTGTCCACTGTAGTGTTTATCTAAATTAATGWACCTGATCAAACGTAGATTTAGATCGCGTCCCAAATTGTAAATGATTTAGCATCCTCTGCTTTCACAGGATGCTCAGCACATCCTAACATCAAGCCCGGAAAGCTGTGAGACAAAGGAGAAGGACACAGCTACTCTGCAGTGACACTAAAAGCAAATGAACCAGCCTCTTTGCTGAGACTTCATGGGAGTAGCTTGACTTTAAAAAGCCTTTTCCCACAYCTGCTGCTTAGTTACTAGAGATCCAAATCTCTTTAATTAAGTTACATGATCTTGGGTATGCAATCAGCCAGCCTCTAATGCTTCTCTGATTTCTTTCAAACAGGAATCTGAGCATGTCTTTGTCACCTCAGTGTGCTGGGGGCCGGGTCTCAGTGCAGCCTTCGCCTTTGCGGTCCTCCTAGGGAGGTTCCTCCRCAGTGCCGTGGGCACCGGCTCAGCTGGTGCCTGGATTCCAGTTAATCAGTTACCAGCTCCAGTTACCAGCTCCGTTGACTTCTCTGGCCCTGCAAGGCTAAGGGATTTGACCAAGTCTTGTCACAACTTGACTGCGTTTCCAACTTGCATCCTCCACTGGGGAATGAAAATTCTTAACAAATGGCAGGGGACTCGAAGTGCCCGTTCCCGGCAGGCTGGGATYCCTGCTCGTCCTGCAGCCCTCAGGAAGTGGCTGTGGTGACTGCCATCCATCCAATGTTCAGCAGGAAAGCAGCGGACATACGCGTGGGTTTCCATTGGTGAATCCACCTTATACATCAAAGGGATGAATGAGGCAGAAGAGTGAGCTCCTGAGCAGCACACCCACCTGTGGAAAGACGTGGAGGTGAAATACAGCATTGCTCTGTTTTTCTCCATTACCCCCTTACCTCTTTCATGGTCCTCCAGTTTGTCTGAGCCGTGTGCTCCTGGTCTAATGGGTTTAGCAGGAGACTGAGTCATGAATTCTGCATTTACTGCCAGGAAGGCTTTGTACAAATTGAGTTAGAATTGGCTTTGGTGCCTGTCATTAACTGGGGATAAAACTTTATCTCRCAAGTATGTAATGAATTGTAATGTTTGAGGTGGCCTCTAGTGAGACTGAAGTTTGGCGGGGAAATGAGCTGCAGGCGCTGTCAAACCAGAGCGTAGACCATTTCCGTGAAAGGTAGCTGGGAATTTTGTTCCTGCCCTTCTGTTCCTGCTCTGTGTTCGATTGCGCTTGTAAAGTTGCTTTTGTGCTTTTTTTGTTGTAGGACACAAACACAGAGTTAGCTATAAAATACTCTGCTAACTGGTTAGTCGAGGCTAATATTCTTTATTCTGATTGCTTTGGTTCATAGTTGAGACTTAATACTTTAAAAAACCCTGAGGCAGTAGCCTAGCTTTCCTCAATTCTTTGAATTCCTYAGTAAAGGAAAACTCTTTGGTAGATCTCTGTACAAGTAACTTGTGCACCACTTGCTGGCTGATTATTTTCTGTGCATCTCTTGCAGTTGATCTTGGTTGAAGTGGCTGTCCCTGCGATGAGGGTGYCTGCCTTTCTGTATTGCACTGCAGCTACCCTTCTTGTACTTTTTCCTACTTTTTTTCTCTTCCATGGCAATTGCTGACAGTAGCTTCCAATCATTAAAAACCAAAACAAAACCACAAAGCAAACCCCAAATCCTCAACTGTAGCGTTAAAAAGCTAGTGTTTCTTCCTTTTAGGGTAGATACTAAGCAATACTATGCTTACTTCATTACAATATACAACACTAAACAAAACCCTTAAATTTCTGTGACAGATTTTTAATGGKTTTGAAAGTCACCTCTTTAACACTCTTAGTCTGTCTGAGGAGGTTGAGGAATTCCAAAATTTCTTTGTGTTTTGCATCAAACTCTTGGGCAAAAYGCAGGAGCAATTTAAGACAGTTTGTGGAGTCTTGTCCGAGCATCCCAACCCTTATTCTTGTCCTAGGAGTATGTCTAACATGCTTGGCCTGTGCCTTCAGAGGGCTGCATGGGCCCATTGGTAAATATTTATCCTGGGTCTTACAATATCTTTGGCTGTAACAATAGGGATTGTCAATATTCTGTGCGAGATGACTTTTCCCAGAGTAGAATCTAGGTGGAATCSCTGCTACTTCCAACCTCACTCCTGTTCCACACAGCCAAGAGGAGCTAGACGCAAGTAGCCCCCACTGCCTGTACTGCAAGTAATTGATCTGATTGAAACACGCCGAGGATTGGGTAATAARCAGGCTTAATGTGGAGAAAAGTGATCATAGTTAAAGCTGAGCRGTAGTTAATTATTAGCCTTTGATATAGATAATGATAAGGGTTGTGCTTGTCAGCATTATCTGGAAGCTTAGAAACTTTGATCCGTCTCAGAAYTGTAGCCTGTTTTCAGGAAGCGGCTCTCCTGGAGGCAGCAAATGGAAAACGTGCCTCTGGAATAGTGAGTACTCACTGGTTTTAGCTATGAATCCTTTCTGCCTTTCTTTTATTGTCACTCAGAGCTGCTGTCAAAAAGAAGTTGATCACTGTTCCAGCTTTCCATGCCTTAGAGGCAGTCCCAGAAGAAATGTGTTGTGAGCCCAAGACGCCTTGTCTCTTCCCTCCCAGGGAATGGCTTGATTGGCTGCCCCTTTCCCTTATTTTGATATTGCAGGAGAAATTTTACCATGCTGAAGAGTGGAGCAGGAAGGTATTTTTGCCTTGAGAAGCGGAAATACAGAGGTGTCTTGTTCTGTTGGTGGGGCTACAAATTTCTTTTCCTAGCTCTCAGGAGCATTTGGATGGCTACCTGGAAGCTATTGGTGTGTCATGCGTTCTATCCTGCTGTTATCCTAGATCAGAAGTGCCTTTGGAAGTGTGTATTTGGTCTTAACTATCTGCTGAAGTGGAGATTGACATCTTGGGCTTAATTAAAGACATTGTAGAATGGATTTTCTGATGGTGACATATGTTCTACCATGTATTTTGCCTAGGAACAGCTTCAGGCTTCTCAAAAGAGCAGATATTTTGACCAATTGAAGCACAAAAGAATTTGGTTCTTGGCTTAGGTAGGCCAAGCTTTTGTTTCGGGAGTCAGAGCTGGATGGTGGCRCCAAGTGGAATTTAAAGGCATTCAYTGCACCTCTGTAAATAGGGAAAACTAGGTATTTTTATGACCATCTGTATTGCATAGAAATGAACTATCAGGGCTGTAGTGAAAAGCCTAAGTTGAAGAAGTGACCCTGGCTCACCCCGGTAGGATGGGGAATCCCMGCGTGTTCCTCATACACTGACGTGGACTTTGCTGAAGCAGCYGGCGTGGGCTGAGCGCGACAGTTCCAGGGAAGGTGACAGCCCCACGCAGCCACTGCGGCGTCTGCACCCACGCACCCTCTGAAGAGGAACCATGGAGAGATGGCCACTTAAATATGAAAAGAGAAGGAGCGGAAATTAGAGCTGTGTTTGTGGGATTGCTGGCCAAGGAGGCTCTCGCGGGTGGTGGATATTGACGTGCAGTGGAAGTGCTTCCCTCTTACGTGATGTGTTGGAGATGGAGGAATACACGTGAATGCTTCGGTCGGTATATCCATACGTTGAGTGTGCGGAACGGAGTCCTAAAATTTAATTAACTTCTGGAGGTTGTTCTCAAAACATGAATATGAAATTGTGCTTTTGCCTGAATCTTGTCCCTTGCTGGGCTAAGTCTATGTGTGATGCTTAAGAACAGGAAAATACTGTATGTTGCCTGGACATACTCAGTTTCTGCACGAGAGCAGCTTCACGTAGCTGTTTGATCCAGCATGACGTGGGCTGCTTACTGAAGCAAAGGGCATAGAGGTGAGGATGTTAGAGACCCTAAGGAGACCTTTCCCTCCATGAGGAAGGACGTTTTTAKGAGGACTCTTGTGCATCCGGCACGGAAAGCAGACTAACAGCCAGAGGAATGAGGAGCTAATTTTCCACACATTCAGGTTTGTTTCTGTGACTAGGTTATTGTCTGGGTACTACTGCACTGTGGCACCTTAGGCATTGCTTGAATTCACCGGAGGAAGGATTTTTGTCTGCCATAGGAATCCTAGGAARAAATGTTCAAGAACAGGACCTTCTAACTTTGACACCTGGATCTAGATGCGAGTCCGTAAATGATGGCCTTGCTCTGCAGAAGAGGTCCCTGATGTGCACAGAACAAGCAGGGTAGGTAGTTGTTGTGCTTAGGTGGTTACAAGGAGCTGGCTCCAAATTCCAACCACAGCTTCTTCTGAAGTGATGTTTGGAGCAGGGAAGACAAGGAGGTGAAGAGGCTTGGAGTTGAAGGACCTTTGGCTCCCTTTTATGAGGCCTGTAATAAATGGATGCCACCCAATCCATTACCGCCCACCTCAGTTTTATCTACACAGGACAAAGGTATTTATGGCCTGGCTAGATAATATGCGTAATCTTGCACCTATATTTAAGGACAGCACTTTAAGGCCAACTCTTTCAGGGCACACAGAGTCATGCTGTGTTTTTTACAGTCAAAGAAACCGGTGCTAACTTGGAAACAGACTTGCTGACTCCTGGTTTCACTTCATGTCTCCTGAGATTATTTTACAACCTTACAGACTTTAAGGCTGGAAGGTGCCATTTTATCTAAATCTAGTCAAAGCTGTTAATACTCTTCATCAGTGATTCGTGTCCTTTTCATTTCCGCAGGCCACATGGTAGGATATGGAGATGTTCTCCAGTCRTGTGATGGACTAACAGTCTATCAGCTAATCCACTTGCAGGTAGTACCTTGTCTCACTTCCTGACATATCTGCACATTCYCTGTGGTCCCTATGGATCCCTGAATGGTCACAAAACAGTAACGTAGTTCCTAAACCTTTGGACAGAGACACCCTTTTGGTGTGACACAAGTTGGCTCTGTTTTACACATACCAGTATGGCAGGGGGGTGAACTTGCAGGAATCTGGATGCTGAATTCCTGAGCATGGTGAGAAAATTTCTGAGAAAAAGTTTCGTGAAGAGAAAATTTGAATCTTAATAAAAATAGTCGTAGGAGAAATTGAACCAGAAGTAATCCATGATGTGGGCATATAAAGTAAGAGAAATTGAATGCAAATTTTTTCAATAGAGCTAGGTTTTTCTGGACATCAGCAGATGTCTATTATRTCTTGATGGATAAGGTTCCAAATACTGTTTTTTAGGTTTAAAATGTTTTAAAGAGAGTCGGATGGCTTTGGGCTCTGTCCCACTTCTGCTTCTCAGCATACGCCAAAGCAGCAGGATGTCCCTTGCTCTCCAGCCATATAGATCACATCTCACAGCGCTCCATCCCTTTGCTCAGTTGCATAATGTCTCTGCAGAAACTACAGCGAAGGATAAGGAAGTATCTATTTATTCAAGAAGTTACATAATCTTGGAAAATATTGGTCATGTGGCACTTGTGTTGTGTGTCCTGTCCCTGCTGCTGTCCCGTCTCTCYGCTGGTCACCAGAAGGCACCTTCCCCCGGCTGACGAGCGTGCAGAAGGGCCACGCGAGCAGTGATTTCAGACCGAACCCTGCTCAAGCTTCGCGCGGTAAGAAGATTGTCCTCAACATCCTGGCATCCAAATGAGGCCCGTTAAGCCCCTGTGATATGAGGCAGTTGATCTTAGCTATGMATAAATAAAGCACAGTCCCTGGGAGGAATGGGCAGCTTTCTGCTCCTGGGATGCTGAATCCGAGATATTTTGTGAGATGAGGACATGTTTCCACATTGCTGTTTCATATCCCTGATGATGTGGAGAAATGAAGGTAGGATAAAGCAGCCTGCAGGCTCGAGATGCTTGCTGCGTCTTGGACGTGCCCACGGAGTGCTTAGGAGGTTCTCCTGCAGGTGCCTCCAGGGAACTGTCTGTGATGGAAACTTGTTAGTACTAGCTCYGAATTTATGCTGTCGTTGACTTTTAGGGAGTTCTGGTGTGTAACATGCTTTCACAGGAGCCCTTCAGCCTAGCTGTTTTARAAAGAAATCATAACGTGTCATTCTTTGTCAGTGTTGGCATCACGGAGCCCGTGCCTGCTCTCCAGATGAGTGAGTCAGCTTTTACAGGGCACCTGCTGTGCTTGGRGAGCTGTTGGGATCTGAATCTCTTCTCAGATGTTGCATGTTCTGGGAGAGAGGGTGKTTTTTCCGCTCTCCCGAAACCTGCACATCCTTGCTCTTTGGCTCCGAGGAGAAGAGATGGCTGCAGGCGGGTGCTATTTTATTGGAGCTGGAATAGTTATGAGAGAGGAAGGGGAATGTTTTGGGGGCACTGAGAGATGGACGGGCTGGTTGTGAGCTGGGCTGCTCAACTTCCCTCGGCATCCAAGTGCCATCTCACCTTTCCCAAGTAGCGACTATGGTGCTTGTTGGGGTTTGTGAGCAATGAAAAACAGCTTGGAGTTGGCYCGTGTATTGTCGGCTCTCTTCTGGTCGGTGGGTGGCTCCAGGCCAAGTGAGCTGAGTTTTGTTCCCTGCACTSCGCTTTTGATCTGCTTGATTTGTACCAGTCTCTTTGCCTGGTTTGTCAGAAAAGGCTGGGAAAGCCCTGGCCTTAGCAGCTGTCCCACTGGTGACTGTGAGTGAATTTGGGAATACTCAGGTTGAAAGCACTTGTGTTTTGGGGATGGTAGTTGGTTTGTGCTGAAAAGCTTCAGTTACATTGTTTTGAATTCGTGTTTCTATGAAACCTGTTCCTGGGATCCAGCCTGTGCTCTGTGTGGATAAGAGCCATGCATGACCATCCCCAACCATGTTCAGCCTATGACAGCTTCCACGGCTGCCCATCATCCAGAAATAGCTCCCTTGAGGCAACCTGTTGTGCCAGGTGTGCACACATGSAGATGGGCACTGCCTGCAAAGCCCGCACATATGCAAGTCCTGGGTCATGTTTTGCAAGTTCTGTGGTGTTCCTAATACCGTGACCTTCCTGTGGATTTGGAGTGGTCCCAGTGCCTGGGCTGCATCATTTTTGCATTTGTATGAGGATGGCGCGGTCGGATGTGCCCACTGCTGTATTCGGAGTCCCAAAGGCCATGTGCACCTTCGAAAACCTCCTAATCTCCAGCACAGTGTGTGTGGCAGTGGGAACCTGCTGCTGCTGCTGGGTGCAGAGGTGCCTCTCACCTCTCAGGCCAGTTTTCTGGGGACCCTGTGTAGGTGGGACCCTGATATGTGGTCTGGCAGTTGGAGACCTGGAGAGTTGGATCCTCCTCCAACAATGCAGTTAGCAAAAACTTATCTTCGCTAGTCTGTGTGGGAAGGTCCTTGATTCCATTTTAAGGGGAGGGAGCTCCTGGTGTTTATTGAGCTGATTTAGGGTCATGTTCCTCCCACCCCCACCTCTGCTGGCCTAGATTTTAGGAGAAAAAGACCTGAACCAAGGACTAACGCCTTTGGTTCTGTTGTGCTTGCTAAAGGTGGATGTGATCATTGTGGAGTAACCTGCTCTGGTGGGCTGGGGTTTGAGAGGTGGCCAACACAAGCGGAGAAGCCCTCAAGGCTTGATCTAGTTTGGGACTGTTTGTGAAACCCTGGAGGATCCCTGCTGGGTCCCGGTGGAGGCTCTCCGTGCTCTCCAGGTGCTTCACTCTGCTCTGGCAGTGCCAGGCCTCTCCAGCAGAAGGTAGTTCCAGGCAGCAGAACACGGCCAGCAGTTTGCCAGGCTGCCCCACTGCTCCCCGCTTCCTCTGCTGCTGCTTCTCTCCTCCTGTYGTTCCAGGGTGGCTGAGCAAAAAGGGCATCCGCAGGGCAGCCCATCTACTGCGCAGCCTGCCGAGCTCGCCGTAGCTTCCTCCTTGCGTGCAGCTCTTGCCAGCATTGCTGGGWCTTTCCTCTGATTTTGTCAGTTTGCAGTCAGTCAAAAATGTTGGTTTTGGCTACGCAGGTTTGTTTTTTTTTTTTCCCTTTGCTGCCTTCCACTTCAGTGGGCCTGGTGGTAAAGAGATTGYCTGGCACGATGCTCTGCTTCATAAAGTTCAGTGCATTGTCCTGTAAAGAACAGCCTGTCCTCGGTTAAGTTTTTTTTCTTGTTCAAAGATTTTGAGATTTCCGGAGGAGTCTGCGTAAACTGGAAGATTAGGAATGACCTTCCCCTTGCAGGGATGCAGATCAAGCAGGGTCTCTAACAGAAAGCGACCAGGCAAGTTTGCTGTGAAAATAAACTCTGCGAAAGCGACGTGATCGTAACCATGTGAAGAGGAAGGGCTGCAGCTCCTCCTCCAGCAGCAGGGATCACGCAGAGGGAACACAGCCAGGTCTACCTGCTGTGGAGCGTTGCCTTGGTTCAGCACAACGCGCAGGAGGTAAAATGTTGGATGGAGGCTGATACCTCATCAGCTTCTTTGAGTCTTAATTAAAAGAAGTAGTTGACTAATGTATAAAACGACTTGGCGCTGCCTAATACAGTTGTGCAACTCCAGGAAGTTGGGGTGAGCCAGTGCCATGGGTGCTCTCCCTAGGYTGAAATAGGACTCCTTGTTTCTCACTGTTTTGCTGTGTCCATGAGTGCAGAGCTGCAGTTACATGAGGACGGTGCACCCGGACCTTCTGGCCTCTCTTGGGGCCAGAGCAGCTCTACAGGGAGAAGAACAAACATGTATTGGTAGGAATGTGGAAGGTGGGAAAGAAAAATAAGCACTTGGAAAGGAAAATGGGCAAAGGGGTGTAGCTGGGAGCCATGAAGGATGGAGATTTGCAGCTCCCTGGGAGTGTGGGAAAACAAAGCCGACAAAATGTCTGCGGTGTGCAGGATTCCCTCGTGATTTCTGAAGGAGCCACAGGCCCCCCAGGAGCTGCCCCAGGCGCAGAAGAAGGGCAMGTCCCCACAGAGCACAAAGGCAGCCTGGGATCCGTGCTGACCATGATGACAGAGGGTCCAACTGCCCTGCATGGAGGCTCACCAAAATCTAACAGTCCGATAGCTTATTTTTTAGGATATGTATCTATATATTCTTCTGTTCGTATTGTGCATGAGTGCTTTGGAAGGGTCGTTACCAACACGTTACTACTGTCTAAGGTGCGTGTCGAGTGCGCGTTGGGTTCATCCTCCGTGTGCCATATTCTGCCTAAACATCTTCCCCTTGTGAAGCCCAACACAGCAGCGTGTTGCCCTACCCCACTCTTCTCCTGCCTTTGGTTCTGCCCTCTGGGCCCTGCACCTTCTGGTGCTTGGACGTCATCTTCCTTTAGCAGCCTCTGTGAGGCATCCGCGTCTCCAGCTTGGCCCTGCACTCACCGGGGAGGAAGGGGGACATGCCCTGTGCCACATGCTGTGTCTCTGCTTCGCTCCGCTGCTCCGCGCCGAGTTGCCAGCTTCCCTCGTCAAAGGGAGAGCCCAGGAAGTACCAGTTAATGCTGAGTGACWCCTGGGCCTTCCGATTGCGTCAAGGCTCCTCTCCTGAGCCAGGCCCTTGTCTGTCTTGCTTCTTGTCTGACCTCCTTGGACTTCAAGAAGAGGCTTCTGGTTGGGACCTGGGGCTAGTGGTGCAGCCAAGTCCCACCTTTCTGGTAGGACCTTACAAATAATAATAATTAACATAACCCTATGTATATAATTTATACTTATATTTAGAATTAAGGGAAAAGCAGTGGGGTGCGGGAGGAGGCGGAGGTTGAGCCCAGCCTCCGCAACCGAGCTCCAGCTGGGGTTGCTGAAGCTCGAAAGGGAGAAGAGCCACGGATATCCAAGGACTCCTCCTATTCCGTGCCGGATAACAACTCAGCGTTCTTGGTGTCTTGAAGGGTGCGCCTGTGCGGCAGACACTGTTGCAGTAGGGACCAGTAGCAGAGTCTGCCCCTCGCCTGTGCATTTTGGGCAGCACCGAAGCCACCACTGGGATCTCGGAGCTGCAGCAGCCCCGCGGGTTTGGAAAGGAAGCTGTTAAAGCTGCAGAGCTGCCAGGAAGTGGAATAAACCGGGAGCAGCGTTTGAGCCTGCTCGGTGCCGCGCGGTCCGTCGGAGGCAGGGCAGAGCASAGCGGTGTGGGAGCGCCCGCCCGCCTCCCTCACTGCGCTGCTCGCACAGGGACGGGGCTCGAGACGCGGCCTGGAGCAGCTGGACCCGCGGCGCCGGCCGGCTGTGAGTAGAGCCCTGTCGGCTTTGGATGGTGCCTCTTCTCCCCCCAGTGCTTCGGACGTGGCATTCCTTCACRTTGTGCAAGACCCACGTGTACTAGCCAGAAATCTTTGCTTTCAAACTTGCTGCTTTTGACTTCTCCTTCTTGCACTTCTCTTGGGAGCTTTYCGATTCTCTCGGTGGTTATGCCCACATATTTTGTGGTTCTTAGTCAGAGGGAGACAAGGGCGCCTGGATCCTGCCCTTGCTAGCAAAGCCCTTGGTGGAGAGACTCCAGCTGCATCCCAGGCAGGAGACAGAGGCTTCCGTGCAGAACCAGCCCTGCCAGTGCATGGAATCCTGAGCAAATAACTCATGGAGGGGGTTACTGGTTGTTTGTGGAGTTTGTAGGGGACTGGAGGGGCCTTGGTGAGGCCCTGGCTCTCTGGGGTAGGGAGGGGAGGGCTGGCTTAGGAGTCCTGTTAATCCTGTTAGGCTGTGACTTGGAGAGCAGGTTCGTTCCTCTTGAACGCGGTTCTTGGGGAGATCTGCACACGTGGCCTGGAGAAGGACTCCTGGGGAGCAGATCTGGCCCACAGCCTGGCCCGTGTGCCCGGTGCTTCTGCCCTATCGCGCCGTGTGTCTGCAAGGCTCTTCCCCACCGGGGACTGTGACTGCGGAGCAGTCTGGGCTCTTGCCGGAGCAGCCGGGGAGGCTCCTGTGCAGGAACCTAGTGGCAGTTGCCTGGGGCTGGGAGCGGGAAGCTGCCCTGCTCGGGGGCACCGCTCTGCTCAGGCTCCCTGCCCTGCGGCTCCTGCTGGGCCCCGGCATCCAGCCCCCCTGTTGCACCCCCAGCGTTCGCCAGCACCGCTGCCCTGCAGTGTGGGATGGGGTAGCGCCCGCCTGCGTTGGGTCGGCCGAWGGAGCAGGCGAGTCCTGGTGCCAAACTCGAGCCCAGAGGCAGGAACCCCCATCGCTGCCCATCCTGCCCCGTCCCGAGGCTRGCCCTGCCCCAGACCGTGCTTCCAGGCACAGCAATTCCACATGCGTGTCCTCATCCTTGCTGCTTTCCTGAGGGATTGGCACGGTTGCAAAACGGAGCCTATGGCTCCCATGCCCCGGGGTGACAGTACCGAGAGGGTACGAAACGAGCCTTGCGGAGACACCTTCCTCCCTCCCATCCCCCCCGGCTCCTTTCCATGTGCAGCAGGTCCCTGGGCGCACAAGGAGCCCTTGATGCCTGCGCCCGAACCCGCCGCAGCTGCCGGCTGCTCCTAGGCTCCCATCCCTGTCCGGGCTCGCCCAGGAATCCCTGCAGAGGCCCCTTCCCACTGTGCAAACCTGGGCAGGCTGAGGTGGCGGGATCAGACCAAAATATCTGCTGCCGCCACGGGATGTTCATACAAAACTCCACCTATTCAGAGACTTCCCTATAAAAAGAAACTCATGTGGTTTTTCCCTCCGGATATAGAGTGAGGCAGGTTAAGAACAGTGCCCCTTTCTTCAGGAGGAGCACAGGCCCGTGTCAGTCCCAGCTGCTGCCCTAGGCAGCAAAGCCAAGCAGGGGTTTGCAGGTCTGAAATGCCACGTTAATCTGCTCTTGCTGCTGCCTAGGGGTTGTCTTCTCCTGCCAAGGCACAGGTAGGGAGGGAACTGCTGTGTTGTAGCCAAGAGACTGATTGCACTGGGGTATTTTGCTGGAAAAGATTGTACAAAAATGTGTCCACGTTACATACCTTTAGAAACACAAAACAGCCAAAATGTCTCAGTCTGGGTTATTTCCTCCTCTGTTACTTAACACCCTCCTTTCAAAATTTTTTAAAATGTCTTTTGAGCTTTATTTCAGCTTCAGTTGTGAAACTGAAGTGGGGGGCCGGAGTGTCAGCACAATGGGCTGGGAAGAGCTGCCTGGGCTCGGGCCTCAGGTTGACGCAGGATTTGCTGGGAATGTCACCGGCACCCAGTGAACCCGCGCGGTCCCCAGGCTGTAAATGGCTGCTCTGGTTTCCTCCCAAGGAATGGGAATTCTTTCTCCTGCATTCTGCCCCAGCACCTGAGACTTTGYTCACTTTGTATCTCTCCCAAATCTTTAACTTCTTGTTGTTATTGCTCTTTGTAGTTTTAATTTCAGAGCCCTTTGAGGCCACCTCCTGTCACTAATGTCCTGGAGGACACACAGTCGTGTGCGGGGCCAGCTGTGGTTCCTGCTCAGCGCCGTCATACCATCGTTGTCACAAACCAAACCAGTTCCACCACTGCATGTTTCAGTTTAAAAGTTTAAAAGGCTCTTTCTGYCCTGTGCAAACTCTCCTGGGCCCCTGTGCCAACACGGCTTCTCCCACTCCTTTAGCTTCAACAGCCCAAAGCATCTGTTCCCTGCCCTGCAAGGAGGCAGCTTCTGTGTGTCCTGGTCTCTTTCCGTGCACTAGCCCCAAGGCAGGTGGGAGGTACCCGGTACTCCAGCGGGTCCAGGACAGCAGCCCCCGCCCTGCTTCTCCCTAGCAGGGTCTCGCCTGGGCTGCCTGGTCCCGCTCTGTCCATACTGTCATTCCAGAGTGGAACGGCATTCCCAGGCTTGCTCTCTCCTCCTCCTGTTCCTGGTCATCTTCCACTTCACCCTAGAAGTTCTCACTGATCCTGTCCCAAGTTGTACTGGGGTAAGAAGAGCAAGAGCCACGACCCCATGTAACTACTGGCTGGGGGGTTATTTTAATGCAGTGTGTCCAGACRCATCTGATTTGCAGTAACTGGATTAAGGGTTTAGACCTGCAGCTTTTGGAGTGTTTCTCTTACTGGGCCTAATGTGATTAGAGGGGAGATGTGCCAGCGTAAAGCTGCTGTGATGGGGTGGAATGGCCTGTGGCTGTTGCAGACCTTTGCCTGATAGTAGCTCTTGTACCACCTAATATGATTTCTCTATTAAACATGTTCCCAATAAAATGCAGGGCTGTCAATTAAGAGAATTATTATGCTCTGATCCTTTTGTATATGCAATTTAAAATGGGGCCGCAGATATTTTTGCCCTTTGGATGGCTGTGATTGAGATTTTTTTTCCCCACTTCCAGATAAGAAATGTCCCTTTATGCTGTGGGAGCATTGGGGGAGTTGCAGCGATGTGATCATGCAGAGCTCAGAGGGCTGCACCTCCTTTAAATGGGCTKGCTCGCTCTGCCGTCGTCTGTGTCATCGGAGTGCAGGACGTTGAGGATGCTTCCGATGCAGCAGTACTCGGACAGCATCCTCCTGGAATAGCGTTTGCTTTTGTAATTGCAGCAGAGAAACATCTCTTTTGAAAGTGCTTCCTATATTTTTTTTTCTTTTTCCAGGTTCCTAGTTTTCCACRGGCTTTTTTGGATATTCCTATAGTGAAGGTGTCTCTTGATCACCACATGATGAACRGCTCCATGGCACCAAGCTCACATCCTCCTGAGCATCACCACTCTACAGCAGCCCCAGGGCATGATCATGGAAGCGGGATGATGATGATGGTAAGTGGAAAAGTCAGCATTAACCAGAGCTTTTCCTTGGTTTTGGATCAGAGCAACTTGTCATCTTGGAGACAGTTGCCTTCAGAAGGGGAAGACAAACTTTGCTTTGGGAGGCACGTGGTGATCCTGTTAAAACCCATCACTGTTGCTCTTCCAGTGTCAAAGAGGGGACAAGGCAATGAAATATGTTCCAGGGGAGGAGTCTTAGGGTAAAATGATCTTCTCTTGTACAAACCTTCCTAGCAAGCTAAAAGCAGATATGCAAAGTGAGCATTTCTGAGAGGATTTTATGAGCCACTTGCTGTGGTAGCCACTCAGCATTCATTTAAGCTACCAAATGAAAAGAGCTGTAATTTTTCTGTAAGAAAAGGAGCTGGCTGGAACACTCTTGTGCTGTTAGCAAAAGCCTTACCTGGCACTGAGGGAAACACGCACTGTAATGGATGGATTGTGCTGACCTGCAGGCAGGTAACCTCTGTGCCTTCCAACTGCGCTTAATTAGGCCGCGCTGGGTTTGGGGAGCGAAGCGCGGCCGGGCTCGGTGCCACCTCCGCGTTCCAGGCCGGTCGCACTTGTGTCCTGCTGTTCTAGCTGGCTTTCACCTAAACGAGTTCAGACTTGTGCTCACTGGCAGCAYGGAAGCTTTGCAGAGATGCTGGCCAGAGCTTCCATGGATCCAGCTGTAGGATCTGTGTTGTTGTGCACAGCACAGGAAGGACTTTCTCTCCTTTTTCTCCCTTTGCTAAATACTCTGGAATGAGCGTGGGAGTATTAAGACACAACTCTCTATGTTTAAACTGTGAAGGGAGGAGAGGAAGTGTGTGTTTCAATTTAAAATGAGAATGTACTCAGGAGTTTATTTTGCAAAACTTCAAGTTTGCCTGCCAGGCACATGCCCAAAAAAGAAAAAAGGAAGAAGAAAAGAAGAGGAAAGAGCAGAGCAGAACACAGAAGAGAAGAGAAGAGAGGATTAAGGAGAGGAGAGGAAGGGAGGGGAGGAGAGAGGAAGGGAAAAAGGAAAAGGGAAAAAGGAAAAGGGAAATATAATGCCAGCAGTATCAAGGTAGGAGAGGAAAGGATTAGAGCATCTATCCCTTTCGTGAACATGGCCAGCAGAGGCCAGCGGTGCTGTGGGAACTTTCACCCCTTTTTTTCCCCTCACGGTGCCCTTCATGAAGGTCTTCAGATAGTCTGACCTGGTCCGTTCCTTTTCATATAAATGCCCTTTCCTTACAAATGCCAGGTGCATTCTTATGGATGGGGAATTTAGTCATAAGTCTGATCTTCAGAAAAACAAATAAATAAAACAAAGCCCCTAATTAAACCATCAGAGAAGATCAAACAGAAGTTCCTCTAGCTTACTAAGTGCTTTGCCTGTAAAGACATTGTAAGTAACTGTGCTGAAGACACGCTGAAACGGCCATGTGTTTAGGTGGATGGGAAGTTTGTATGAACTCCCATCCTGACGTCCTGTCTCCCCTGGCTGGGCACCCAGGTAAAGCTCTGGTCCTGCAGCAGTTCTTAGTTGTTGTATTGGACTCTTCCCATAGGAAATTCCCATAGGAGGCAGTAGTGCACTGGCATGGGGCAGGAGCGAGCAGGAGGATTCAGCTCGACCAAGCCATGTCCGGATGAGCTCACATGAGGTTACGGGGAGAGGTTCCAGTGCCTCAGCCCATGAGTAGCCATGGGTGGCCAGGATAAGATCTGTAGGGACATCCCTGACCTCTTMTGTGCCGAGGGACAAGGAGAGGGCACTTCTCCATAGTGGGAACTTGCTGTGAAGGAAAGTGCCTTCTGCCCAGGGGAACTGCCTGAAAGAGCTGCCCACTAGTTCTGGAAAGAGGAGCATCCTGGGTTGTGCCTTCCTTGCATCTGTTACACTGGGTTTCCTGAAGGGTTTCTTTATGGTGAGCAGATGAAGCAACTTACTTCAAATTCTTGTTATAACACAACAGCCTTTGCTAAAACTTGAGAATGGGCTGTTGAGGCYCATCTCGATGTGCTTTGTCTTGGCAGGCGATGACTTTCCACTTCAGCTATGAGAATGTGCCGCTGCTCTTCTCCGGACTTACCATCAATTCTCCRGGAGGTTGGTGTAACTACCTCGTCCAGTCCAAATAGATCTAGGCACAATGTGGTTAACCTGTTTTACACGGGGTCTGTGAAGTGGAAGAAAAGGGAAGGTGTTTCTTTAGTTCCAGAGTTCGGCTGGTCATATTAGCAAAAACGGTCATMGTTTTCACTCCACGAACTCCGTGTGTAATTCATGTATACATGTGTGTAAGTTTGCATAGAGTGCCCAGCTATAGCCTGGGCAGGATGACATGATTGTTGAATCACCAGCTGTCCCTGCTGGTACGTTTTGAAGCAAATGTCTYACGTTGTGCAAATTCAACATTTCCTCTTTTGTCAGAAATGGCTGGTGCTTTTGTGGCTGTCTTCTTCCTAGCCATGTTTTATGAAGGCCTAAAAATTGCCCGAGAGTGTCTGCTCCGTAAATCCCAGGTCAGCATTCGCTACAACTCTATGCCAGTGCCAGGTCCAAATGGCACCATCTTGATGGAGACACATAAAACCGTCGGGTAAGAATTTCCCTTTCTTCTAAGACCAGTTTCCACAGCAGCCTTGAATGGCAAAAGGTGGGACAGAAAAAAAGAATAAACCCCCCCTTATGCAGTATAACTCTGCAAAGTTTATTAACCCCAGATTTGGGCATTAGTTGAGTGCGGAGTATTTCAATGTCTGTGGTTTAATCACTTGGCTGTGCTTTAGCATGGGAGGGAATAGAGGGAAAATGGCTCGCTGTTAAATGAGCTCACTTTTTCTGGAGAGGTAAACAACACATTGGGGAGTTCCTGGGAGCAGAATTGGGGTGGGATATCCAGCCGTGCTGACAGAAAATGCTGAGGATCCTTCTGTGAGCAGCAAATTAAGCCTCTGCTTGCAAAACAAGTCACCCTGCTTATAGAACAGGGGCAAGATAAATTTGAGGACGTCTTTTTCTCAACTAAACTGTTTTGACCTTCCAGTGAGCGCTGTATTTCCTGTGTTTCAATCAGCTTTTTCATGAAAACCATAATTTTGAGTACCAAATACATGCAAAAGGCTATGCAGGCACCTCCAGCCTTCTTTATCCCATATTTCATGCCCACCTTGGCTTCYCATCAGCTTTTGGACTCCGATGGCTCTGCGTTTTTCCTTCCGTGTCCCGTGGGTGCTGACTGCTCTGTTTCTGTGTTCTCAGCCAGCAGATGCTGAGCTTCCCTCACCTCCTGCAGACCGTACTACACATCATCCAGGTCGTGGTCAGCTACTTCCTCATGCTGATCTTCATGACGTACAATGGCTACCTCTGCATCGCCGTGGCAGCAGGGGCCGGGATGGGTTATTTCTTCTTCAGCTGGAAAAAGGCAGTTGTTGTGGATATCACTGAGCACTGCCATTAATACTGGGTGCTGCCCAGGAGCCTCTCCACCTCCGCTCTCTTGGAACGCAGCCACCTGAGGACTGGACCATTCCTAAGCTCAAAGAGAAACAATAGAATCAATCCAAGTTCACCACAATTCCTGGCTGCGTTGGAGGGAAGCGAGGAGCTGGGGACGCTGCTCCCTCAGGCTGCAGCCTGGCAGCTGGGCTGGCTCTGGAGGATCCCRTGGTAGCCATTCTTGGCTAGGATTTGCTTTATTCTTAGATTACGCCGTGATTGAAATTAGTTGGCTGACAGAAATATAGAGGTTATTCCTTTTTTAAAAAACAAAAACTTTTTTATTTTATTTTTAAACTGTAAGTGCTTATGACCTGTGAAGGTTTCATGAACAGCAGGCTAAGATCAGAGTTGCCAGGGGAGCCTACGTGTGCAAATGGCTATTTTATTTTCTTTCTCTTTAAGTGTACATAATGCCAGCAGCAGAGATCCCCTCGCATTGTGGTTTCTGGGGCCAGTGGCGCCTTCTGACTCAGTTCTGAGAACGGAGGAGCTGCTGCTGCATGAGAGCCAGGCCCAGCCCTGTTGTCCTGGCACATGAGCCCTGCGCACTCAAGAGCCCTCCAGGCCTAGCAGCATGGGGAGCGCTGCGAGTGTCACYCAGCTGTCAGTGCTAACATTGCAGCGTGGCTGCTTTCCCTTCCTGATCACGGAAACGGACGGAGCAGGTGCAGGACAACGACTGCATATTCATAGGGCAAAAAAGAATATTTAAAATGACTATTGAATCCCCACTGACTTCATGTTGAATCRCACCTGGATGGATTTAGAGCCAGGCTCTCAGTTTACTAAAACTCATTCTGTGAAAGACAGAAGACCTGAATAATATTTGTGTGCCGCTTAGAAGTTAAAACAACTGCAGAGGGCATGAAGGAAACAAAACAACATGAGATGAAGGAAACAAAACAACTGCGTGTCTGTGAAGGGGAGATTTGGAGAAGAGAAGAAAGCAGCCTTGGATTTGATCTTCTCAGGTGGAATTTGGAGCAGCTTGGGTTGATTAAATAATAATAATAATAATAATAATAATAATAATTGTGACCCAAGTGACTGTTCCTTCTCTTAATAATCATGCTGTGACTTGCGAGCTCATTGAGGTGCAGGGCCATCAGTGCCGCTGACACAAAAGTCCTGTGGCTCTGGAGAAAAACTTCCCGTTCAGGACTATGAGATGCACAGATTTAACAGGCAAGAAAGCATCGCTGCCAGGATGGGTGTTGCCCAGAAAACACTTCAAGTTTCCTAGGAGAGTTTTGGTTTGGCACTTTGTTATTAAACTGCTTCCTGATGAAGGAAAGGCTGCCTGGGGCCAAACAGGGCTTGCTCTCTGCACAGGGCGCTGCCTTCAYGGCATCCTTGTGAGGGGAGTTACATTTCTTTAGCCTGCAAGCTCTAGAGGGCAAGGCCTGGCCCTCTGTGTGCGGGTTCTGGTGCTCCTTCTAAGCCCATTCTCAGCCTGCCACTCTCTTTGAAGCAAGAGGGAATCTYGGACTGCCACTGCCAGGCTCTTGCCAGGCTCTTGTCTGCACCCCTGAAGCTCAACCTTCCTACAGGTGACRCCGGGCATGAAAACAGGACACCTTTCTTCTCATTTCTGCAGTAAATCCACATGTGAATGGAAGTAGCACGGCTACTTTGATGGAAAGATTCTGGCTGCACCTGACAAAAGAGATAGGAAGAGCTCTTCCTTCCCCAGCCTGGTCTGCAAGGGGAGCGTGTGACACTACAGAAAGACATCTGCAGGAGTCTGGAAGACACTACAGAGGGCATCTCCGGACAGGAAAGAGGAAAACGGGGCTGCTCCAGTCCCTGTGAGAGTGGGAAGAAGCCTCGATGCTTCTTAGAGACTGCAGCAGCTGTTAACTGCTCAAGCTGCTGGTGCTTCAGGAGCTTTGCACTGCAGAGACTTCATCTCTGAAGGAGTCTGGAGCTGAGAAGTGCTCTGACTGGTTTCTCCTGAGCAAACTGGAGTCGTTACCATTATGAGGATGTCCGATTACAGGGTACAGTCACTTGTGGCTTTGTGTGCAGACACCAATAACTGCATATACCTGTGGACTTGCTAGATCTTTCTCTAAAGTAAAACCTGGGCTTGGCCTTATCTTCCTGCTGCCATGGGAACTTTTTAGCCACCTTTGCTTTGCATGCAAGTGACCAGATTTACACTCATGTCAGAGAGGGATGAGTTGGGGATTATGCAGTAGTGGTTTCTCTGACAGAAACTTGGTTCATGCATTAGCTTCTCTGCCTCATTCTAGATGCAGCATGTAGTGCTTCCGAATAGAGCTCTTGAAGGCTCTTGAGCCTTCAGAGGCTTCATCCTCATCTCACACTCTTACAGAAGAGGGCACTCAACTTGCTCGCAGAGTGCGGAGAGGGAAGTGACACTCACTTAGCATCACTCTTAGGGAGCAGGAAGCCAGGCAGAAGGCTCCAAAGTTCCTAGCCTGGGTCAAAACAGTGAGGTACAATTGCAAAATGGATGTCTCTCATCCCTGGCTCCCTGTGAGCTTTGCCCACGGAAAGTCTCGGTTACTTGTTGACAATCCAGAGAAGCCACCTACCTCTGTGTCACAGCCTCCCTCTGCTGCACCTTGTGCTACAGGGCTTCTGGCCCAGGTTGCTCCTCGCTTTGCCAGACTCTGGGCAAAACGTGGCCTCTCGGTGACTCGGGATACCTGCTCCTGGCTGCCAGGGCAGCCGGCCTAGTCCCTCTGATGTCTGTACCTGCCATTGACCTGATGTTAATGCCTAAGTGCATGAGGTGCTCAAAGGGAGGGCAGGACCCAAATGTTACTATCCTCGAGGAATAAATAAATGCATTACTACCCTTGTAGCAAGGTTGTGATGTCCCATACCTGGCTGCTCTGACTGTGCCTCCGGATTGCCACCTTGGAAGACGTGCTCAGGAGCCCCAGCCTGCGTTCAGTGCCTGGCTCTTGTTTCTGCCCCACCTCCCGAGTGCCTTTCAGTTCATCTGAAGCCAGTCCCAACAGATCCAGCAGGATGTATAGTTTTGTTTACAGCCGGCCGTCACTTTTGTTTGCTTTTTGTGGAGGTAACTTGCCTGATGTTACTGTGAATATCGAGAATCTCCTGTAAATAATTAGCCAATAAAATAGATTGCATTTTACTGCAGCGTATGAGTGCTTCAGAAATAACACTCAAAGCAGCCGCCACAACTGAAGGAGCTTTCAGTGCAACATTCAGCAGGTGGCTCCAAGAGCCAGTGCCTGGTTTAATAGCTGGAATGCAGCAACCGGACAGCTCCAGTGGGCTCTTCTGCAGCCCCTGGTCTCTCGTAGCTCCCTCCTGTGCCCGTTTCGAGGCTGCCTTGGGGCAAGGGCCACCTGCCCACAGGTGAGGACGGAGCAGCAGCAGCTTCTGGCCCCATGAGCCATGACCCGGAAGCTGCTGGAAGGGGAAAACTGGAAATTAGTCATGTCAAAGTAAGTGGAAAGAGGACTTAGTGTCCCCCAGCTCTGCTTTCCAGTAGCAGTGTGAGGCCAAAGGACACAAATTTGGGGGAGATGGCGCCTGGCACATTCTGCTGCACTGAGCTCTGTGGCCTTTTCCCTCCACGGAAACAACCCACACTGCAGCAAGGCAACTGGCTCTAGAGCAGCTCAAGAGCCGCGTTCCGGGCTGGTCCATTCTAAAGGCCCTGCCAGCTCCTTTCCAGCCTTCCCACGAGAGGACGGTACAGCGTCCATGAGAAGCTTTGCCCACTGCACCTGCACTCCTCAGTGCCTTCATTCACCAGACCTGTAAAGCACCACGCGGACGCTGCCCAGCTCCTGTCTGTGGGATGCCGCATGCGTGTCACTGTCCTGCGGTGCCGATGGCCGCATGGAGCGCATCCCACTGCCTCCGTTTACTCSGTTCCCAAGCGCACAGATCCCCCGGGCTCTCCGGGGCGGCGTTACTCGTTCGCTCCCGCTACCTCCCCAGCCGCGGCAGCTCGCACGCTTTTAAAACACGGCATGTTTATTTAAAACGCAGCGAGTGTATTTAAGGCCGAAGCGAGCGGGCGCAGCGGCCGCCGCCGCSGCTAGAACTCGAAGGTGCCGAAGTGCGCGGCGCGGCCGCTCGCCTTGGGCTGCGGCTTGTAGCCGATGCGCTCGTTGATGAGCTGCTCCCGGCTCTTGTGCTCAGCGCCCAGCGCCACGGCGGCGTCCTCGCCGCCCGCCGCAGCCTCCGTCTCCTCGCGCTGCTTCTTGCGGCTCTGCGAGGCGAAGGCGCCGCGTCACGGACCGCGCCGCGGGCCCCGCCACCCGCCTCCCGGCCCCGCGCGCACCTCCAGCTCCTTCCGGATGCTCTCGAACTCCTCGATATCGTCCAGCTTCAGCTCCAGCCGCGTCGGCTTCCGCCGCAGCATCGCCCGCTCCCACCTCCGCTCCGCCTCAGCCACGGGCGCGGAGCCGCCGCGCTTCCCGCCGCGCCGCGCCTCCCGGCCTGCCCCGCGCGCCACGCCCCTCAGCCTGGCCACACCTCCCGGCGTGCCTCGCGCTCACAGCCCGTCAGCGTGACCGCACCTCCCGGCATGCCCTTGTCTCCTTGCACTAGGGGGAGGGTGGCGTACACCTCCCGGCATGCCCCGCGCCGCTCTCCCACCACAGTGACCTTACCTCCCGGCGTGCCCCGCGCTCGCTGTTCTCCTAGCCGTCCCTCCAAGGCCGCCCTTCCCGGCAGGGGCCGCGCGGCGCCCTGGAAGCGATCGCGGGCGGCGGGGCGGCCGTGCCCGGTGCAGCGGAGCCGGCGTCATGGCGTCCGTGCGGCCCCCGGCGCCGCGCGCGCCCCCGCGCCCCCCTGTGCGGCCCCCCGCGCCTCCCGAGGTACGAGGGCGGCCGGAACCGCGCGCGAAGGCCGGGGGGTGGCCGGGGGGGGCGCCGCTGGGGTGAGGGGGAAGGAAGCGGCGAGCGGGGCCCGAGCCGCTTCAGCGACACCTGAGCGCTCGAGAGGGACCGTGACCGCGTGCAGGGTGATCTTTCCGGGATTTTCTCTTTGCAAAATTTTCATTTTTTTAAACTGAAAACCCCGATTTTAGCATCATTCTTTGAGTCCTTTCTTGCACTTCAAGCAGAGACTTGCTGTTCAAAATGCTCCTCTCCTGTATCTCTTCAGAGTCTTTTCCTGGTGTTTTTACTTTCTTATCTGGCCAAGGTGCCCGTAGAATGTTTTTTTTTTCAGCCAACCCGCAGCAGAGAAGTCTCTAAAACTCTGCTCCTGCTTTGCAGGCCACGAAGAGCAAGGCAGCAGATGAGGGCGATGCTCCGCCGGCCAAGAGAGCCCCCATCTTCTATGGCAGCTTGGAGGAGAAGGAGAGGGAGCGCCTGGCGAAGGGAGAGTCGGGTCTGCTGGGGAAAGAAGGGGTGAAAGCTGCGATCGAGGCCGGCAACATCAACATAAGCAGCGGTGAGCACTCAACCCTGTCACCCTCTGCTTCTCGTGTTCCATTTTGGCAGATTCCTGCATCTCTGGGTTGAGGCTAATTTGAAATCAAGCACGTGGTGCTCTTGCCCAGCTGCTGTTTTTAACTTACCAGCTTCCTTTTTGTCTCAGGTGAGGTCTTTGATCTCGAAGACCATATGAGCGAGCGCCAAGCTGAGGTGCTGGCCGAGTTTGAGCGCCGCAAGCGAGCCCGGCAAATCAACGTTTCCACRGACGACTCGGAAGTCAAGGCGTGTTTGCGAGCCCTCGGGGAGCCCATCACGCTCTTCGGAGAGGGGCCGGCAGAACGGAGGGAGAGGTACCGGCATCACCCGTGTCACTGACAGCTCGCAGTGCCCCGTGTGCCTAATTCCCAAAATATTTGCTGTGCTTTGGGTGTAATGGGTACCTCTGRTCAGCAATGCTTCCTCCTGACCTAGCAGGAATTATGGAGGGTGAAGAAGGGAGGCAACGATTGTTTGTCAGACAGAGTGTGATCTGATGTTTCTTTTCAGATTACGAAATATCCTTTCAGTTGTTGGTACAGATGCCTTGAAAAAGAGTAGAAAAGATGATGACAGATCTCGAAAATCTAAAGAAGAGGTAATATTTTCTTTTTTTTTCTCCCCTTTTTCGGGTGCCATTAGCTCTTAATGTGGCTGGAAATACATTTTAAAAGTTTTTAGGTACCTTATTTAGATGGTCTCTGATGCAGCAGTACTTCTGGCCTCAGTCAGACTATGAGGGTCGCAACTTATTTATGTAGAGAGAATTAAATCTGTCTTGTGCTGCAGGCTGAATTCCATGTTGCACATGGCATACAAACCAGGAGACTGGGCAATGGGGTTGCTATTTAGTAAGTCTTATATTTTTGACCGTAGTTATGTGAAATACCAAGTTCAGCCCCTTGAAACAGCTGCCTTAATACATCAAGATTTGAGAGAAGATGCTGTGGTAGCAGTTGGGTAGTAAGCGAGGAGGAGGAGGAGAGACTGGAGGGGCACTATCACATTATCAATTTCTTTTGTTTTTTTTAAGTATCAGCAGACMTGGTACCACGAAGGACCACGCAGTCTAAAGACAGCCAGGCTGTGGATTGCTAACTACTCACTCCCCAGGTAAGGAAGAAAATTAGAGGTCTTGTTCTTGGTAATTGTACTGGCTTTARCGCAGCTTTAGGAAAAGCAGATGAAAGGGCAACTTTGAGTAGAAAGCCATGGAAATGCAGGGACWTGTTACTCTAATTTTGCTTTGCACAGGGCAGTGAAGCGGCTGGAAGAAGCCCGGCTGCTCAAGGAGATTCCAGAGGCAACCAGAACATCGCAGAGACAGGAGCTGCACAAATCCCTGCGGGTAGGTGTGGCAAATAGCAGCTGTGCAGAAGCACGTTGTAGTGTTTTCTGTCTATGCCTGTCACCTGCTGCAAAACTTTGCTTTTTCTTTCTTTTCCTGTGATACACATAAAACATGTCACATTCCTGCTTAGTGATTCAGAGACCTGYTTTAATTGTCCCCCTGTGTAGAAAGATGTCCTCGCGCTGCCTTGTCACTCCTCTATGAGGCTACAGACAGTGTGCCCCAAATTTTTCATGGGTTTAAGTTCACAAGGAAAGGACCTGCTCTCTTTTCTCCTCCTGTGCTGGGGGCACTGTTGCATGAAACCTAGAGATGTGGTAATGGCAATGAGGTGTTAGAATGAGTCTGAGGGCAGCTCTCCCTTTGTCTAAGTGACTTTCCAAAGGCCTCTGTCTCTTCCTCCAAACATCTACTTACTTCATCCTACTTTTTGGGCAMGGCTTTCCCTGCTTTACTTATTTGCCCTTGCTCTTGCGTTTRTTTTCAGTCCTTGAATAACTTCTGCAGTCAGATTGGAGATGATCGCCCGCTGTCCTACTGCCACTTCAGTCCCAATTCCAAATTCCTYGCTACTGCCTGCTGGTAAGTGTTCCTTTAAATCCCTTACTTTGGAAAGGAGRAGGAGCATGGCAGGAGTGAAGGAAAGGGATATTATGGGAGTCTCTGAAACCTGAGAGTTCAGCAGGGTGCTTTGCTYCTACTCTGAGCTCTGTCTTCAGCCTGTTTTAATGTTTAGCAGGGTTTTGAATGTGGGTCCCTTGGCCCTTGTGGAGTTTGTCCAGCAGCTCTATGTTAGATCTGTTCCCCGAGGTTCTGTTTGTGTCTGCACTGACTCATTGTGTTTCTCGTGTCCAACAGGAGTGGGCTGTGCAAGCTCTGGTCGGTGCCCGACTGCAACCTCGTCCACACCTTACGAGGTAGAGAGACTTTCACTGAAATGGTTTGTTCAGGCCCTTTGTACCTCTCTGGGCTGAATTCTGTGGTGTTTTGTGACTTAAAGATTTTATTCTGACAAAAGCATAACTCAGACTTACGGGGTTTGGGGGTGTCCTGGCCTTTTTCTTTGAGATGAGAAAATACCTAAACTTGTTCTCTGTTTCTTAGTGATGCTTTTCAGTTTGTTTTATTTCAAAACTTGTTGTTTTTAGTTGTTTTAAACCAAATACTAACATGCCTGGCCACCTCACTTGAGAACAGCTGTAAATTTCCTTGCACAGTGGTCACAACTTTGACTAAATAGAAATATGACAGAAAATCTCTTGATTCATTTGTGTAATTTTTCGTCTCTGTTTGGAGAACTACAAGCCCTGACTTTTGACAGTATTACTGGGTGCCCCTGGATTTGCAGTTTAGCCCTTTGCACTATGGATATGCTGCAGAAGTGCCACTTTTGTGATGAAAAAACCCCCATTTTTTTCTGATGAATTGGCCGAGATCTGCTCGCAAATAGTAATTTTTAACTCTTTTCTTTTGAGGACATAACACCAACGTCGGAGCRATAGTCTTCCACCCCAAAGCCACCATCTCCGTAGACAAGAAAGACGTTAACCTGGCCTCCTGCGCGGCCGATGGTTCTGTCAAACTTTGGAGCCTTGAAAGGTTGGGCTGATCCTGGGCACGCACTGCTGCAGCACTGTTGTTTGAGGGGCTTATTTGAGACATCACATACTTGCCRTCCTCCTGCAAGCGTAATTTCTTGTAGCTATATCCGAGCAGTTCCTCATTCTGTAACGAAAGGAGTGGCTCTGTGTTGCTGCATGGGGCTAGCTGGTTTTTGAAGACATGCAGCACTTTCCTGCAGCCTAAGAAGAAGACCGTATCATGGATACCAGCTCTAGCACGTGCAGGTTTGAAAAGCAGAGCCCTGCAAAGCGCCTGGGGAAGCTCTGAGATGCTCTGTGTCCAGTTGTGAGCCCAGAYGTGTTGTTTCTACGGTGTTTGGCCCAGGACAAGCAGACCTGTGCCAAGAGACTGGTGTTAATCACTCTCTTGTGACCAGGACTCCTTAACTGGCCAGGCAAGAGCTCTGGATGTTGCTCAGATTTTTTTATACTAAGCTGCTGAGCTGCTGCCTGCCCTAGGTACAGCCTTGAGAACAGCAGGGTTTGCTGTAGCTGGGGCTGTGCTCTGGCTTCGCTGTTGAATGAAGCGGCACCCGACGTGGTCAGGGTGCTGCCCACTCTGGAGGTGTTGCTGCACCTCGTGGTTGGTTGCTAGTGATATTGCTGGACTGTTGATGCTCAGACAGCACATAATGGGCCTTATTAATTTTCCTAGCATGATTATCTTGGGAGAGCTTTGTAACTAAGGTCAAAGGTATGGATAAATGAGCTTCATGTAGAGCATTAGCTCTGTGAACAAAAATGGTATTAGATACCCTTGCTGGTCAAAAATTTTGGCTATTTACCAAATTAATACCAAATATCAAAAATTTTGCTATTTAAGTATCAGCTGTTTTATCGTATCTGCAAAAGCTTGGTTAGCACCAGCCACCCCAGTCAGTGTCAAGTGATTTGGTTTCTGTTTTTCAGCGACGAGCCCGTGGCAGATATCGAAGGTCACACCATGAGAGTGGCACGCGTGATGTGGCATCCCTCTGGAAGGTTCCTGGGCACCACTTGGTATGAAGATTGGGTCTTTTGCTTTAAGATGTTACCATTAGCTGTCTAGYTAGTAAACTGGTGGGCATCACTAGCTGTCTGTGAGGGAGTCCTACCCGAGCAACAGTTTAACCTGGACTAGGCCACTGCAATGTGGTTTATTTATTTATTTTATTTTGAGGCAAGTCTTTGGGTTTCCTGTGGTTTCCCCCATTTCCTACCTAGCACACCAAGTTTTGGACCAACCTGTGTAAATCTGCTGACAGCTGTTCCATGTGTGCCCAGTTCAAATAGGGCTGTAAGGCTAGACTGGGGATCCAGAAAAATGCATTTAGTTGGATAAATGCTTTGTTTTTGCAGCTATGATCACTCATGGCGCCTGTGGGACTTGGAAGCTCAGGAAGAGATCCTGCATCAGGAGGGACACAGCAAGGGGGTCTACGATATCGCCTTTCACACGGATGGGTCTCTTGCTGGGACTGGGTGAGTCCAGTTTGTCTGAAGGCTGCTCAGGAGACACCAGGATTTGTTGTGGGCTGACTCCAAGGGCCCCGGGGATTCTGGTGCGAGGTCGAGCGTATTCAGGCAGTTGCTGCAGTAGATGATGGGTGCTGGGCGCATTCTTCTCTTCACAGCGGACTGGATGCTTTTGGTCGGATATGGGACTTGCGCACAGGACGCTGCATCATGTTTCTGGAAGGCCACCTGAAGGAGATCTATGGCGTTAACTTCTCCCCAAATGGGTAAGAAAGGAGTGGCGTGGTTTACGTGGCAGCTCTGAACACAGCCACCACCTGCCATGACTATGGCCGTGCCTGACTCTCTTGACAGATACCATGTCGCAACGGGCAGTGGTGACAATACTTGCAAAGTGTGGGACCTCCGTCAGAGGAAGTGCATCTACACCATCCCTGCCCATCAGAACCTGGTGACGGGCGTGAAGTTTGAACGTAAGTGTCTCCTGCCCTGCATTCCTTATCGCTGCCTTCCCCGAGCTGAGATGGCAGGAATGGGCCAGTACCTGTGATAATCTATAGCATAGGTACTCATGGGGACAACTCAAAGGCATCTTTGGGGCAAGAGGGTTTGTTCTTGCTTAACAATAGAAGATTTTCACTTTTTTTATTTGTAAGTCTTCTCCCTTTTTCTCATCCTCAATTGCAGCCAATCACGGAAACTTCCTGCTCACAGGCGCTTATGATAACACGGCAAAGATCTGGACTCACCCTGGCTGGTCTCCTTTGAAAACACTGGCAGGCCACGAGGGGAAGGTCATGGGCCTGGATATCTCCCTTGATGGCCAGCTGATAGCAACGTGTTCGTATGACAGAACCTTCAAGCTGTGGACAGCAGAATAGCTCAGAGTTGCAGATGAACTGGAACTGAGATGTTAACAGCGTTGAACTTGGACATTCTTACATTTGGGCTTTTTTTATATTAAAGGAGAAAAGGAATCTGCTGTCGCAGGTACATTATGGTGGTTATAGTTACTGCCTCATTTTCATTTCCCAGTTGAGGTGGTCTTGCCAGGGCTTGGTTGGAATTGAAGTCTGGGTGAGTGTCTCATGSTTTTTAGAAGCTTTTTACACTCTAGACACTGCTTTTCTGTTGTAGTTTGGAGATGAATCATCTACTTCTGTGCATCGGTTTGGCTGCATCAACACATCTGCAAGCCAGGCTCACAGATCTCCTCCGGTCAGTTTTTAAAGGCCTGTAGGTAGCTGTGTAACTCTTTGAGTATTGCACGTTGTACAGCCTCTGGTCATGTCCTCCTTACCTTCCCGGGAGCCTTGGGTAGAAGTCTGTGGCTGCAAACTTGCTACCAGCTGTTAGAGTTATTGGAAAACGGTGCCCTCTTCCATCTGTAAAGTTGGTCTCTGAATGTGGATGTCTGTATCCCCTTTGTGTTTACTCACAGTAGAGGGACTTCAAAGGCCTTTTTTTAGGGCTTTTTTTAATTTTTCCATGCAGCATCACAGGCTGTCTCATACCCTCACTCTTTGAGCTCTCTCAAGAATTAGGTGTTTCAAATTTGTGAGGAATTGCCTGATGAAGTTGCTGTGTCACACCTGAGTTAATGCAGAACAGGCTATTTTGCTGTAGGATTTTCTTGTTCCAGTTTGCACTGTGAAGAGCTTTTGTTTAAACTTTAAATTGAAGTTTTGCAAATGTGATGTTTTGAAAATCAAATGTTTTGAATATGCACGTTAGCTTCTGGGTTTGACTGAGGGACAGAGACGCTCCAGGTACTTCACAACAGCCACCCTTGTGTTTCAGTAGCTGCCACATCTACCCGGCTGCCTGCTGAGAACCCAGACCCCTCCCCATGGACTGGGCTGCAGCCTGAGASCTGCTGAGGCGCCGGAGGCTCCTCACGCAGTCTCACCATTCCCTCTGCCGTCCATGTGTGGCTGAGGCTGTTCCCAAAACGCACCGCAGGGCAGCGAGGCCTGTGTATGCCAGGGAGGTCCTGCTAGGCAGAGGGGGCAGCATGGGGCACTTGTCAGCAGGTTCCAGTCACAGCCCCACGCTGGCCACCCAGCAGCTCCCTGGGCTCTCTGCATGTTGCTACCTGGCTCAAATAATGACATTCTCGATGCTAATGAATTTTCTCCCACCTGTTCTGGGTGGGAGTTACTGATGTTTCACCTGGAGTATAAAAAGCTGCTCCAGCACCTGCTCCAAAGGTGTTTTCTGCTCCCAAGAATTAGTGATTTTGTTAGAGTGGGACAGGAGGGCCCTGACCAGGGCTTGCCTCGGGGAACGGCTGCTGGGGCAGGGTGCGCATCTGCTCCCTGTGCAACRCTGCACACAGCTGGGCTGCTGTTCTGTGAATAAAACACACACAGCTGGTTCAAAAGTGAAAAGTGACACCAAAGGCACCTACACTTTGGCTTTGCTTCTAAACAGGTCTAGTTGCTTGCCAAAATGAAATGAACAAATGTCGGCTGCTGGGCCCCGTCGCCGCTCGGGAGTGCGGAAGCTGCTCYGAGGTCACCACGCTCAAAATGCCGCCACCTCCTCCAGCGCCCGGTCTGCGCGGCCGCTCAGCCGCAGCAAGCGAATTCCCCCGTGGGAAGTGCCGCAGAGCAGGGTGGTGGCGTCGCAGGAGGCCAGCGAGGCCAGCGGGCCRGCCCCGGCGAGGCCCAGCGTGGCCAGGCAGCCTGCGGAGGGAACGGGGACGGCGCTCAATGCGAGYGGCTCTGGCCGCGCTGCTTTGGAGCTCCTGCAGAGCCCTTCCCCAGGAGCTTTTTTCCCCACGTAAACCCTTCTTCGCGCTATTAATAGAGATCACTTCTCCCTTGTATCCCTTTAGTTTAGGGGGGGGATGGTTGTCGCCTCCAAATACCCTCTCTTGGAGAGGAACACAGCTGCTCCGGAGCAGATCTCCTCTATCCCAACCCTATGGCTGCATTCAAGTAAAACCCAGAGGCTACGGGCTTGGGCACCGTGGGGAGACGAACAGCAAGACAAGCAGCTGCAGTACCCACAGTGACACCCTCTTAGAGGGCAGCTCCCTCTCCTACCTCCGCTGTCCTGCTCCCAGATCTTCACGTTGCCGTCGTATGAGGCTGTGGCAATGATGGGGGCTGGAGCCAGGCCCCGGGGAAGGAAGACACACGAGGCTATGGTCTGGAGGTGCCCTCTGTACTCGTGCACTCGGCCCCTTGTCTGCCGCAGGTCCCACAGCTGCAAGGCAAGGGCAGCTGTTAGAGCCCAGGTCACTCCTAGCCTCCATCGCTGTCACTTGACAATGCGGAGCTGCTTTACAAAGATAAGTTTTTTTTGCTTAAAGTGCACCCTGAGCAAAGCRACCCTTCCAGGCTTTCTGCAAGAACCTCAATCCTTGACACTGCTTGTGCTTTAATAAGGATGAACATTTGCTATTGCAACAGACTCATGWAAAGGAGGGAGGGGAAGAAACGGAGGAGCTCAACCAGCAGCCTCAGGCCCACGTAGAGTTACCAGTGTGAAGCCAGTGCTCATGAGCATCCCTCTGGGCCCTGATCTGGTGCACGCCCTGGAGAKCAGAGAGAGCAAAACAGAAAATGTAGGAATTGCTGCCAGGAAACTCACGGTGGCTTCGCAGCCCTCCCCGGCGGAGCCGCCGCTGCCGCTGACACAGTAGYGCCCGTCCTGGCTCACGTCGCAGCACGTCTGAATGTGCCGCTTGCCCGGGAACATATGTGCCACATGCAGCTCCCGGCTATCCCAGATCCTGGAAGTGCAAGAGTGAGGATGAAGGGCTCTGACACATTGCTGCATGTTCCCCTTTCCCAGATCACAGCCACACTCCTCCTCTCTGATCCCTCAGCACATTCCCCCAGCTGGAACTCTCTTCTGTGGCCATCACTAAGATTTACCTGATGGTTTTATCCTCTGACGCCTGGATGACGTAAGGCTCCCCAGGAACCCAGCACAGATGCGTTACCTGCGGAGGGAAGGGATGATGGCCCAGGCCAACGTCCGCCTGCCCTGCAGAATCGCAGAGCTTCCCCTCCTCGCTCTCCATGTGCTGTGTATTGAGCAGGAAACAGCAGAGGGGCTTTGCTGATTCCCACCGGTGCTGCTCCCTCACTGGGGTCAACAGGTTCAGTCCCACGTGGGTAGGGGGTTATCAGCAGGTACGGAGACACCGATGCTGAACTATACCCAGTGTGTGGAAACSTGGGCACTTGAAGACACTCTGAAGTGCCCTGCTGGGCTGATGCAAAAGAGGACACAGCCCCTAACACAAAACTTAGTTCCTAAATGGCTCAGTAATGAGCCATTAATTGCTATATATGCCTTGGTATCTTTGTGCTAGTGGAGGTTGTTTTGTTCCTGGAGAACAGGATAAGCAKCCTCAGGTTCACATCTCCACAAGTGCTTAGGCATCCATGCAACAGATCCCGGGCTCAGTGTAGTGCCGAGCTCAGGACAAATCTTTGCATGGGTTTATGTGCAGGCAGAGCTGCCTTTATGGCTGAAGGGAAGGAGCGGCTCCTACCAGATTCCTGGAGATGCYGGCTCTGCCCAGGCGCTGCCCGGTCTCCACGTCCCACTTGCAAACRGTGTTGTCCCGTGAACCTGTGCACAGGCAGGAGGCATCTGCAAGCGCAAGTTAATATCCAAAAGTTGTACAGAAAAATCAAAAAGAAATCACTGTTCGGGGGACAGGAGTCAGTCACTCCTCACCTGGGCTCACGGCTAGTCCAGTAACGACCAGGTCGTGTCCTGGGAAGTGCTGCCTGGGTCCTGAAGTCCCCTGTAATTCCCACATCATCACAGTCTTGTCGCGGGATGCGCTGAAGACTCTGCGTGAGCCAGGGGCACAGGTGACCTGCGCAGGACGAGGCAGGAGATGGACCTCAGGCTTTCTGATGGAGCCAGGGGCACATGGGGAAGAAACAGCAGTCCTGCTGGCGGCCCAAAGCTCCAGACATGCGTAGATGTGGCCAGGGGAGAGCCTGACCTTCAAAAGGCACTTTTTGCTTTTACTTGYGGTCAGGAACAGTAAGGTTGGAATAACAATGTTGAATTGGCCAGACTSATCTCTCTTGCCCTGAGCTCCATTTTCTCTTGAGGCCGTGAACAAACTTCTGAGCCCCATCCCATTTCTCTACAGGCATGAGCCAAAGGATTAAYTCCTAAAGGAGGGGATTGCTTAGAGACCACAACCCGGCTGCGTGCTGTCCCGAGACACTTGTCACACCCTGAAATGCCATCTCTGCTCCCAGGGAGTCCCAGGGAGCGGCGCAGGTTGTGGTCCTGACCAGGCCTACAGCGCAGCGGGACAGTTTCCCATCCCCTCCTCTGTGAGCAGAGCCATAGGTGACAGAGGGATAAACCTACTATGCCCAGAGGGAGCAAGAAACGGACTGAGCTCCCAGATCCTGGACTCCAGGGGCTCAGGAATACCCACTGGACAATTGTCCAGGCTGCAGGTGGGCTCTGGGCAGCTGCTCGCTCCAACAGGATCCTGCCTAAACAGATCCTTTAATTGTTTGGCCTCTTTGAAGCGTTTCTATTAAGGGAAGAAACTAATGGTTGAGAGCAGTRTTTTGACCTGCATTGCCTTTGCAAGTAAGCAGGATGGCAGCAGAGTCTCGCTTCTGGAGCCCTGCGAGGTGAGAACTTGACTCCTCTCACCCCGCTCAGTGTTGTGCTCCAAAGTTCTCCTCTTGCTCAGCATTTTCTTGGGTAGTAAGTGCTTCTTTAGAACTTCTACCTTGTCTTTTTTTGTTTTCTCCTACATATTTTCATAATCCAACAGCCATTGAGGAACGATTGTATCTACAAGCTTAACAGTCTGTAGCCTCATATCCAGCCCCTCCTGTGCACTCAGGTGGGGTAGGGGACTCATAACCTCCAAGCCACTCCAAGTCCAGCCACTTCTTGTCTCCTTTTATCCCCCCTTATTTTCTCACATTGTTCCTTTCCACCCATTTCAATCTCTCCCCTCCACCGCTGCTTTCTTTGTGGCATCCCAACATGGTCGTTCTGCTAGTAACTCTGGGGGCTCCTGAATTATTCCCTCCCCTGTACTCCAAAACTATCAACATTATAGAAAAAAAATCCTTACCAAAAAAACAACACACAMAAAAAAAATCCCAAAATAGTCCCCTAAGTTTTCCTTCCTTCTGCAATATTCCCTCCCTCCCACATCKCACTGCATAAAGGACAACGGGTTGTTTCCACTTGGAGGTGTGGTGGCCACACCAAGCGTAGCGTGTACCCACCCCAGAGTGTTTGCTCTCTGTATATTTGGCTTTGTCATCAGGAGGTCCCTGGCAGATAAGGCCCCACTCTCCCTCTGCGTGGCTGTGATTTTATGTTCAAGCCTACTAGCTGTGAAGAAAGATTAACATCAAAAGCTTGACCAAGCCATTTTTCCTGACTTTCTGCCACGCAGTCTCTCAAGTGGAAAGGTAAGAACGTGTCTAAGCCTCCTGGAGCCTGGTTTGGTTGTGACACAACTACCACTTTTCTAGACAAAGGACCAGTTGGGGCCCTGGGGAAAAAACTAATGAGTTCTGATACCTAGACAAGTTTCTGACTAAACAAGACCAAACCCTTTGTGGATGAGAAACCATCACTCTTATTCCTGTTTTCTGAGCTTCTGGCAGATAACAGTGTGGAAGACCCAACTGTACTCCAGTAATTGTCACTCACCTTGGTGATCTCACGCTCGTGTCCGAGGAACCGCCTGAGTACAGCTCCGGATCTCCAGCTACAGACAACCACGCTCTGCGGAGGGAGCCAGGGAAAGGAGTCAGCAGCGGGAGAACGGGACAAAGAAGTTCTTCACACCTTTCCTAAGAGGTAGCTTGGAGCTGCTCACAAAGAGCACTTGGTAGCCACGTGCTCTGTTAAGTTAGCAGGAAACACATCCTGAACTATTCAAAACAAAAGCGTACAGCCCATGCCTGAAGAGGGAACAGATTCTTTTTGTTCCCAGTCCCTACAGTAAATCCCGCTTCTCTTTATGTTTTCTTGTCTTTGACTGCTCTTTGGCTGCTGTGATGGACGTGCACGTTACCTTATCCTTTCCTCCGGACACACAGAGGTCTGGCTTGAGAGCAGCCACCGAAGTGACGGCATCGGCGTGTGCAGGGCTGTACCCTGGAACAGCCCTGACAGGTCCCGTCCCCTCCGCAGAGCCATCAGTCCTGCAGCAAGGAGAGACACAGYGGCAGGAGCTGCAAGTCAGGGTGACTTTCCCCCGGGGTCCCCCTGCTCAGTCTGATGCTGAGATGTCAACAGTGTTGGTGAACTAGAGCACTGTGACACCTGATTTTGGAAAGTCAAAGGTAAGCTACGCCTGGWCAAACGTCTCTTCTGGACCCAGTAAGGCACAGGAAGCAGATTCGACCTCTCGAGCTGCTAAATATTTAGGTGCTTAATCCTAACCAGGAGTGTTCACTCCATGCTGGAGTAAAGAACAGAAAAATCCTGCATTTCAGTCTTCCTGGTCTCCTGGGATGGCTTACGTTGACGGCATCCAAGCCTGGCCGCTGTCCTGGTACAGCACCTTTGCACTTGGAAGCCAGCACATGTCCCTGTGGATGCGTCAGTATCCCCGTGTATTTCCTGCGGTCTGATGCCTCCTCCTGCCATCTGGAGCCCTTTCTTCCTGTCAGCTAATGCCCGTACAGTTGTGCCAAGGCAAAACTACCACCATTCAAGCTCTCCCACTCTGCAGCTCACAGCCCTCAGTGCTCGGGACAGACAGATATTTGTTCTGGCTAAGGAGCCATTTCCACAGAAAACAGTGAACTAAGATCTATGTTCTCCTGCTGCCCTTGCTGATAAAGGTTATGACACTCTGAGAAGGAGCGTGGATTGTGTATTTTGGGCAAACAGCCACCTCCAGCATTTTCAGGATGCAGATTACTCTGAATAAGCACTCGGCTGCTCCTGGGAGCTACCCATGGACTTCACCCCTCAGACACTCGCTACGTTCCCTGTTGCTATACTCTCTTCATTAGCTGTTTTCTCTTCAGCCCCACGGTTGGGTTTATTAAGCCCTTTACCCGTATTTGGCGGCGTGGCGGTGGGTTTTGCTCTGCAGTTTCCCCATAGCGCTGCCAAAGCTCCGACGCCGGCGGCTGCACCGGGCATCACAGCGCCAGCAGCCCAGGCTCCCGCTGCTGCGGCACGACCTGGSCTTGGGAGACACAGCGTTACTGGGGACCGGAGACACTTCCGACTATCGTGCATGCAGGAAAAGCTGCTGGTGCTACAGCATGGACATTTTAACCTCCTTAGGATGAGAGAACAAGAAATCGGAGGAAGGGACACCTGCAAGTGTCTAGGCAAAACCCTCCTTAGAGCAAGACCAGCTTCAAAACTGAGGTTACTGAGCCCTCTGTCTCTGCACTGGCTGACTCCACACGGGTTTCACAGATCTAAAGCACGTTAGGATCTCAAGTGTTTCATGGAGTGAGTCAAGA
Organism: Eudromia elegans; assembly: GCA_003342815.1. NCBI lineage: Eukaryota > Metazoa > Chordata > Aves > Tinamiformes > Tinamidae > Eudromia > Eudromia elegans. The sequence goes on along the minus strand of PTEX01000385.1, from coordinate 105,112 downwards.
CAAGAGATCCCCAAGCTGAGAACCCCTGGACACGAGGCTGGGGAATATCTCTGACCATTATATCTCTGGGCTCGTGTTCCTTATTCTTTACAGACCCCGATTTCCAGATTGGCTGAGGCAGTGTCCGACTTGGGACTGCATGTCCATCTAAGGGACAAGCCCTTTAGACCAAGATAAGTCAGTCACAGGCAGCCTGAACTCAAGCCTGACTTCAGCTAGAGCCTCAGCTGAGGCCAAGGGCTGGTTCCAAACAGCAGTTCCCATGTCCATACTCCAGCCTCATCTTGCTAGATGTCCTGGCAGACGCATCGAGGCTCCTACTCACCAATGTGGGTCACAGGCTGGGCAGAAAGCAGGGACAGGAGGAAGCAAAGAGCYGTCCCCGCGTTCCCACCTTTCCGGGCAATGCTCCTGCCTCGCGCACGATGCCGACCCCAGCTCAGGGGGCCGGGGCAAGGAGGGCCATGGCCAATAAGCCAGTTTCGATGACAGAGAATTGCTGTGTACAGTAATTGGATTCCTCTTAGCTCAAGACACCCTAATTGGATTGACTTCAGTCTGCACTAAGTGTACTTGCATGCCCGTCTTCTGGGCACAGAGGGGGTTCTTGCTAATAAAAATAGGAAAAGAAAAAAACCCAAGCTGCTGCTTCTAGCAAAGGAGGGGAAAACGTTTCAAGTCACAGACACTGAGGGCCAAACGCTGGAAGCAACAGGCGAGAGGCCCCAGTTTTCCGCCAAACATTCCCTTTCTAATTTTACCTGGAGCGTCTTTGGGATTAGCCATCARCAATACCCGGCTAATCCCTGCCTGCTGGATCCGCAAGCCTGCACGGATGGGACGCGGAGGAAAACACATCCCCTGGTTCAGGGAACGCAGCGTATCTGCTCCTCCGGCCACGCCGGGTCCGAGCCTGCCAACTGCTCCAGCGCGTTAGGAACAAAGGGGATTTTTCCCCTGACAACAAGGGAACACGGGCAGTTTTGTTCACCTGCAAAACAAAACGTGAGGGTAAAGGAAGCTACAATGGGGGCTGCGATTCCCCCGGGAACAGGGCCTGGCCTCGGCACAGCGGCACCGACGGCTCGCGGCTCTGCAACGCTCCTGGTGCCGTCGGGCCCAGCTGGTTTGTGCAAACGGGGGGTTGGTGCTCACGCCGCACGAGCACCAACACGGCCCGCGGCTCCCTGGGCGCAGGGCCAGGCCGCTCCGTGCCGCAGAGGCCGCAAGTTCCGTGTGTTTGGGGAATCAGGAGCCTGCGCGAGGCCCCGGGCAGCCAGGCTCCCCCGGGATGCTCCGCAGCGCTCAGCACCGCTGGCAAAAACAGAGCCCTGGGGAAAGGRGTGGGAGGGATGGAGCCGCCGTGGGGACCCCACGGGCTCATCCTGGRGAGCTGCAACAGGGCACAGCCCCGGTCCCTATGGCCGAGGAGCTCCACGCTGTGGCCGGGGGAGCTGCCCTGGCCCGGCCCGTCCGCCCGCACTCACCTCGCGGTGCCGGGCGGGCCCGGGGGTCGCTCCCCGTCCCTGACGCACCTGCCGCCCGCGAGCAGCGCGCCGGGGCCGGGCCGGGCCGGGGCCGAGTCGGGG
>PTEX01000385.1:78889-98623 GCA_003342815.1 Eudromia elegans | reverse complement strand
ATGAATCATCAGAGGTATTTACATCTTATTCAAGTTTTTTTTTTTCCCTCCTCTTTTCCTGGATTATTCAAACACCCCAGGAAGAGCAATGCAGCCATAGSAATCTTTGTTACAGGAATTCCTCTTTGTCTCTTCTTTTAGCATTGGTCYGTTGGTAATTTTAAAGGAGGGTAAATTCGCCCATCTCTGTAAGAAGCTCTAATGTGCCAAATTGAGAAATAAATAAATGCAATATCTTTGGGATTACCAGCTGAGGCAGCGGCTGTGCAGGAGCTGGCGGTTTGTCCTGATCACCTGGGATCTGTGATTCAATTCAGCTCTTGCTGTAGAGCTGGGGGTTGAATCAGGAGCACTTGGCAGGCCAGCAGTGAGCTCAGGATACCGTTTTRCCAAGCTGGTGTCAGCTCTTTTGAACAGTGAGGGACAAGTTCCTCTGGTAGTGATCTGCTTGGGCTGCTGATGGCGAGGTGTTTGCTCTTTGTTTTATTTCCAGGTCATCATTTGGGTACTTCAAATTTATTTATTTGYTCCTCTTGCGGGGTGGAGGGCAGCGTCTTTCCTGATTTGGAAGGATTTATCTTGAGTGCAACCCCATGAATAGGATTTGGGGTGATCTTCCCAAAGGTTCTGCAATAACCTTTGGTTTCTGCTTGTTGTGCTCTGGATGTTGATGAGYGGTCCCCAGTTTTTCCCTGCTTTCAGTTCCCTTCTGGAGGTGGGTGATTTCTATTGCTCTAGCTTTTTAAGTGCTAACATGAAAATCTGTGCGTACCAGRTMACACTGGTGCTTCTCTCTTCTGCAAACTCTGATGTTGCCCTCACTTTGCAATTACTGAGTTTTTCTTGTGCCAAAGCCCTTTCTCTGCTTTGAATCTTTGATTATTGGCTGTTATGCTTGAGATTTTATGTTGAAAAAATTGATCAGTTCTCAGCAGATGTTTTAAGCCGTTGAGGTAATAGGGAAACTTTTCCCTCAGTTCTCTTTGTTGTGACATATCCTTTTTTATGAATTCTTTTCCCAGTAACATATGAGTCAATAGGACTTTCAGTCCCAGCAGTGGGTCTGTCGGTGCGTTTGTAACACAGGAATTTCAATCTTGACATTATTTTCCTTTTGGTGGTTGCATTTAGTACATCATTATTATATGCAGAGCATATCTGCTGTATCTACGCTCAGCTCATGAGTCCATGGTCCACCCAGGGCATAGCCTTAAAAAAATTGATATTAAACTGCAATGGTCCTAGCTTTCATTAAGACAGTGGTGTTACATTTTATTCAGTGGTTCCTCCTCCCAAAGATGGCTATATAAGGAGCAGTCTTTTTTGCTTGCTTGAAAAAAACATTTAATTTCTAGTGTCTGTAAAGGCCCGCAGAAACTTGGAAACCAGAGTGCAAAAGAACCAATGTTTCCCTACCTCAGGAACCAGCATGGTTACTTTGGTCTCTGTTTGCAGCTACCTTCTGTATCGCTTGTGTTTGGGGCTGGCAGCTTCTCCTTTAAGCCCAGAAGTGCTGAGTGACTCTGGCCACGCTGTGCGGGTGTCGGGTCGCAGGGCACCTAYCTCAGTCCTGCTGGGAAGTGGGTGCAGGGGACGGGCCCGAGTGTGGTCTGCGGGGGGACGCGTCTCCTGCCTCCCTGCTTCAGCAGGTTGCGGGGCTGCTGGAGGTGGGACTGCCTGTTTCTTTCAAGCACTCACATGAGGGCAGTGCCGGGGAGCTGCGATGAGGAGCTGCAGCGTGGGGACTAGCAGCGTGGCTGCTGCTTTGCCTCGAGCCCCAGCCTGGGTCCAGATTTCACCCAAGAGCGCACATCTAGGTAAGAGGGGTTTAGTTTCACGTATGGGAGTTTGGATGTAGGATCCTTAGAAGCAGTAAGATGTGCTTCACATGAGGCATACCTACTTAATAAGCAGATGTTAACTTAGCTGCTCTATCCTTTGTGCTGGTGTGGTCAGGTTGGTGTTTCCCCATGCAGGTGGTCCCTGTGCAGCGTTGTACCTAGACTGGATGTGTGTTGCACAGTACCAGCCTTAGCACATTCCTCCTCTCAGAGGAAGATGGAGAAAGTCTCGTGCTGCTCCATTTTTTATGAATTCAAGCAGCATTTGGCTTCTTGGAAAATTAGCCTTCAAGTGAGGAGGGAATGAGCTGCTCACTTGAGCAGCCTTTTGGAGAGCACAGGGCAGCAGGCGCTTGCTCCCGCTGCAAAGGATTTAAATAAACCACCAAGCAAAGGAGGCCGTGGCTGYGTCAGCTGAACGAGGAGCTGCCTTCAGCCCCTTGTCCTGCTTGCTGCTGCCCACCACTGCTTTCACCCAGTGTGCGAGTTTGCCACGTGTGGTGCTCCTGCTGTGTCCCAACCGGCACTTCAGTCTCCTTTCATTTGCTGTCAGGGTGCCACGGGGCAGTTATCCTCATAGGGACTCGCTGCTCTTGGATGTCCCGGGTGGCTTCGTGCGCGCGGTGCTGGCTGCTCAGGTGGGTGCTGGCCACCCCCGTGGCCGCTGCGGTGCTCGGAAGGTGCTCTGCCAGAATGTAGGAGCTGCACAGCTTGGACTCCCAGGGGACCAGGGTGCTCTAACCCACTGGTTCGTTAAGGGCCGCGTCTCACTGAGCGCTGGCTGCCCAGGAGAGGTGATTGCAAGCGGCAGGGACAGGCTCCTTCCCCTGGAGCTGCTCTGCCCACGCTGCTCCAGCCTCACCCCCGATAATGAGGGGAGAGCAAACGACTCTCCTGCCCTGACCTTGTTCCTGTGACCGTCTGAAGGCATAAAAGGAATAAATGAAGGGCAGGGGGAAGGCAGGGCCAGGAGAGGCTGCAGCAGATATGAACTCCATTCTCCGGCAGGTGAGTCAGCCAAGCCTCAGCCTTCTCCCTTTGCTTGGGCAATGAGTAGAGCAAGGGAAATACTTGTGCAGTTACTCAGCACACTCACACCCTGGTCTGCAGGGCTGCCGAGGTGTCTCCTCTGGGAACAGATGGTCCAGAGTGTTGTCAAGACAAGGTGAACAGGGCTGRGTGCTGTCACCCCCCGAACCTGTCTGTGGGTCTGAAGAGCTGGTAAAGTTCCCCCATCCCTGTCAGGTGCCCGAGGTCCTTCCTGCCCCATCTCTGAGCCTGGCTCTTACTCCAGTGTGCAAATCGCTGGCCTTGTGGCGTGATATGAGTGTGACTGCCCCTAAGTCACAGCAAAACTGAGCTGAGCCCCGGCCAAGGTCATGTCTTAATGCCTAGTGTCCCCTCCTGGGGCTGCTCCACACTGTTCTGAGCGGGTGGTGGTGGCTTGGTGATGGTTTGGGCCCCGTTGTGCTTCCCTGGAGGAGAGGGATCAGCCCAGCCCTTGCTGACCCTCCTTGTTCTGGTATTACCGKCTTTGCAGGTTCTCTACAAACAGCCCAAGCTCTCGGCCGGGGGGGAGGAGAAGTCTGTCCCTGCTCTGCAGTAGGGGTGGCAACCTGAGAGGGACGCCCAGGAATGGGGCTGGGCTTTGGGTCTGTCCTCACAGCCTGTGGATGCRTCCTTGCTGCAGTCACTGATCTCCTTCCTGCTCCCAGGATAAACCCAACTGCTGCTCGGCCACGCTGCTGGCTTCTGTTTTGTGAATTCAGTGAGGGCCAGAATGAGACGAGCAGTGTCCTGCTCTGACTCTGCAGGACGTTCCTGCAAAACTTCTGCATGAGGATAGAGCGGGTCCGGGGCGAGCAAGGGGCCCTGTGGGTGCAGTGCCCCYATGGGCTTGTTGTGGCCTTGGGCATTTCTGATGTGGGTGCCTGGGGGAATCTGGGCCTTGACGAGTCCCTAGGTTGTTTTAGCCCTTGCTTGGAAGTGCCCCGATATCCTCCAAGCAACAGCTCCTTCTGGGTGAGGCAGGGGAACGCGGTGGAGYGGGAAGCTGTGCCGTATCCGTGTCCACTTTCCTGCGCTGGCTGAGGGAGGTTGGGGCAGGGAGGTGTGAGCGGGGCTCCGTGGGCACCTCCCTGCCTGTTGTCACCCTGTGCTCCCTGCTGGGCTGGCTCCCAGGCCTTGGCACAGAGCCCTTCTGTCCCCAGGGAGCTGTGGCTCTGCAGAGGCCGTGGGCAGCTTTTCCCAGCACGGAGCGGGAGGTGTGGGAGAAGAGGTGGCTTGGGCAGGCTGGCCCGAGGTGGCCGCTGTCCCGGGCCTTTGCCTTGCAGTATGTGCTCCGGGTAGCCCGCTGATCCCACCCAGGTTCGGCCCCGGGCTCCTGGCTAGTGGGGTGGTYCCCCCTGGGCTCTGTGCTCACTGCTTGGCTTCTTTCCCAGGCTCCGAAGAGATTCACATAGATGAGAAGACTGTCAGCCCCTAYCTGACCCTGTCCGAAGACAAGAGGACGCTGACGTTCAGCCCCAAGAAAGCAAAGGTGTACYTGGACTGTCCCGAGAGATTTGACCACTGGCCCAATGCTTTGGCTACCACGTCTTTCCACACAGGAGTCTGTGCCTGGAGGATCAGCGTGGAGAAGAGCTGTGCCTACAAGCTGGGCGTTTCGTACAGCTCCCTGCAGCGCAAGGGCTCCGGCAACGAGGCCCGCCTGGGCTACAGCCCCGTYTCCTGGGTCTTCTCGCGCTATGACAGAGAGTTCAGGTTCTTGCACGCGGGCCAAGAGCAGAGCGTGGAGCTGATCAAGTCCCCAGCGGAGCTCGGYGTGCTGATTGACTTTGCTGGAGGCGAGGTGCTCTTCTACGACCCGGATTCCTGTGCCATCCTCTTCTCCCACCGGGAAGCCTTCACCGCTCCCCTCTATCCYGTCTTTGCTGTGGCCCACCAGAGCATCTCGCTTGTGCACTGAGTGAAGCAGCCGCGTGCCGGAGCACGTCTCATTGTGAATATATATTTGTATATACAATATACAGTCTCTTAATGCCAGGAGTCCGGATAGGGCTGCYGGCTCGCGTGCGGTGGCATTCAGGGAAGGCCGTTGACCTGAATGCCTGTGCCTTGCTTGTTTTATGGCAGCTCTACTACCTTGCCTTAGGCCATGCACTTACGCTGTGTCTATCCTGCATCAGTCAGCACTTCACCTGTAGCAAGGAGCTCTGGTTTCCAGGGAAAACCAAAGGAGATCCAGATGTACCCATGAATACATGGTAGCAATCTGGGCACGAAGGCACGTGGGCCACTGCCCCCACTCCCTGTGCAATGCGTGTGTYGGGCTCGGCGCTCCCGTGCCGGGGGCTCAGGGTTGTGCTGCCAGTGCCGCTGCTTTAGCAAATGCTTTTCTGATGCTTCCCYGTCCTGAGTGCATCCTGTAACACACGGCCATGTTCACTTTAGTGTGGCTGGCCTTGGCCCGGAGGATGAGGAGGAGGGCTGCTGCTTGGGGCTGGTTGTTGCAGGAAGGGAGAAGCATGGCCTGCTGAGCAGCAGCGGTTCCTGCGGAGCCCGGGCCCACGGGGCTGTGCGTCGTGCCCGGCTCCTGCCTTTTGCTCAGCATTGAGCTGGAAGCAGAATCGAGCCTAAGACAAACCGTGAAAGCAGCAGTGCTGGTGCTGGGAAGGCTTTGAGCTCTTTCCAGCCTGTTTTGGGTTCCTCTGTGGARCAGGGGTTTATTTCCATCTGCTGGTGGTGGGGAGGAGCGGACGATACGTGCTGCAAACTGCCACAATTACAAACCTTCGTGCTGAGTTTGCAATGTGGTGGTAGGCTTTAGAAAACTGCAAGGGCCTCCCTCTAGGAATTTGATCTTAGGTGTTSCAAGGTTGGAAGTGGTTTCACAGCACCCAGCAAGAGTGTGGTCTTGTTTTCAGGGCAGCAGCTTGGTGGGAGCCTTGCTGGGGTTCGAGCTGAAGCAGCAGTGGGCCCGGCTGTGCCGCYGAGCTCCCGTCGGGGCAGCGGTAGGGAAGGTGCACGAGCATCAGCTGCCAACATCGCAGCATAAAGCTGACCTGAAGACACACCGGCTTCTTAGGGCCCAGGCTCTGGCGGGAGGAGATGGGGAATTGGGGAAAGGGAGGCATTATTCCCTCCCAGCCTCTAGTATTTGGGAAAAAGGGGACGCTGGCTAGGAAGGCYGAGCGGGAGGGTGCTGCAATCTGCAGGGCAGCGCGGGAGCCCTGGKCACACTCGGCTAGCAGACCTGCCCCCAGGAAGGGAATAAACTCAGCCTAAAGGAGGCTTGTATGTGAGACCCCTCTTGGGATGGAGAACTTAAGATCTGCCTCGCTCCCTCYCTGCTGGAATTAGCTGTCTAGGGTCTCTCTGGATCCACTCCCCAGCTCCCTTGGAGCCCGYGCTGTTAACCTTCTTCCGTATGGCRKTGGCAGAGCTGTGGAAGGAMRGGACTTGAAAGCAGAGCATGGCGACTACGCTTTATTAGACTAGTGCCCGTTGTGCGCAGGAGGGCAGGCTCTGGGGAACGCCTCTCCCCCTTTTTTGCTCGGATGCCAAGAGGACCCCGACGTGCAGCCCTGGTTGTGCTCGCTGTGCTGCTCCCGCAGCTAAACCTTTCCGAGGAGGGCAAGGATGTGGCCGAGCGAGGGCAGGACGTGCTCTGGCGGTACCCCCGGCGGTGCCTGCGACGCGGTGGCGAGCAGGAAGGCGTGCATGCCYGCCGCCCGCGCCGCCACGTAGTCCCGCATGTAGTCGTCGCCGACGTGGGCCGCCTGCTCCGGCCGCACCCCACCGAGGCGCAGGGCCTGTTCGAAGATCCTCTTGTCCGGCTTGGCGAAACCTGCGTCCTCGGAGGTCACGACGAATTCAAAGTGGTGCCGCAGGTCRCACTGTGCCAGGATCTGCTCGAGCCGCCTGTCGAAGTTGGAGACGACCCCCATGCGGAAGCCCCGCTCGCGGCAGCCGCTCAGGACGTCCCGGGCGCCCGGCAGCACTTGCCACGTGCGGGYGCTGCAGTAGTCGTGGTAGAGGCGCTCGGCCAGGCGCGCGAGCACCCGCTCCTCGTCCACGCCGCACTGCCGGAACGTCTGCCGGACGACGTCGCCCCACCAGCGCCGGGAGCCGAGGCCCTGGGCCAGGCCGTAGTTGGGGAAGCGCCGCTGCTGGGCGCCGTAGGCYGCGTGGAAAGCCGTGCCCAGCGCCTCCGGCTGCACCCGCACGCCCAGGGCCCGCGCCTCCGCTGCGTAGCTCTCTCCGATGGGCTGCCGCAGCCGGAGCAGCGTGTCCTTCACGTCCCAGGTGAGCAAGCGCAGCCCAAGCATCGCGACAGCGAGGCCGGGGCCACGGGGCCCCTACGGCAGGCGTGGAGGGAAGGGGCGGAGGCGCCGGGGGGCCGAGCCCGGGCAAAGTCCCTCTGGGGCCAGTGTGGAGCTGCCTGGCCTGGGCTGTGGGGCCAGGATGGGGGCTGTGGGGGCAGCCAGGCCCGTGGGCGCTACACAGGGTGTGTTAGCGGGGCTGGGTATAGAGGGCGTAGCCAGCACACGAAGGGAACAGGAGGCTGCAGAGGGGGGTAGCTGGGTGTGTGGGGCTGTACGTGGAGCCCAGGGGTGCAGCTGGGACCCGTGCGGTTCTGCTGGGGTACGAGGGGCATTTGGGGTGCAGCCAGGGCAGAGGGGCCGCGTTTGGGGCTGTGCGTTTGGGGTGCAGCCAGGACGGAGGGGCTGTATTCAGGGCACAGGGTAGCCAGGTGTAGGGGTGTAGCCGGGTGTAGGGGCAGCAACCAGGGCCTACAGGGTGCCGTGCCTCCGGTGTGGGGAGCAGCGGGGCAATGGGGGCCGGGGGCACCCGAGGCCTATAGGGTCCCCCCCGGGRGAGCTGCAGGGCGGGGGTGCCCCAGGCCGCCCCTTCCCTGGCACCGCCTGTCCCCGCGTGGTCCCCGCTCGGCTCCCTCCTCCTGCTCCTCTCCCCGCTCCGGCACCGCTTCCGGCCCCGGCGGAAGGGCGGCCCAGGCGCCCGCCCCTGCGCGCGGCCGTGCTCAGGCCCGGCCCGGCACCGCCTCCTCCTTCATCCAGCGCAGCAGCTGCGGCACGAAGTACGTGATGATGGTGTCGGCGCCTGTGCGGAGCAGCGGGACCGTGGCAGCGGCTGCCACCCGYGCTGCGGGGCGGCACGCAGCGCCCGTCCCCCATGGGTGCCCCCGTTGGGTGCCCCATGAGCACTCACCTGCACGCCGGAACGCCGTCATGGCCTCCATGACGGCCGTCCTCAGGGGGAAGGCGCCCGCCTGGGCGCCGTGCCACAGCATGGCGAACTCCCCGGACACRTGGTACACGGCCAGCGGGTGGCTGGGGTGCTGGGGACAATGAGAAGGTGTCAGTGGGACCCCAACAACCCGCTTGGGTCCCCTGGGAGAAGGCTGCGTCCCCCCACCATGGATCCCATCTCCGCATCGCCCTCCTCCCGCTTGRGGGGCCGCTCGGTGCCCTCCCCGAGGAGCAGGGCAGCCTGCGGGCCTTACTCGGGCCTTGACGTCCCTCACGAGGTCCAGATAGGGCATGCCGGGCTTCACCATGAGCATGTCCGCGCCCTCGCGCACGTCACGGTCCTGCGAGGGGAGCAAACCTGAGCCCTGCCGCGGAGCCCGTAGGAGGAGGACTGGCCGGGGAGGTCTCGGTGTCACTCACCACGGCTCGCATGGCCAGGCCCCGGGCACCCGGCGGCAGCTGGTAGCAGCGCCTGTCCCCGAACGCAGGCTTGGACAAGGCGGCGTCTCTGGGAACACRGCGGCGGGCAGGGAATGAGCAGTGCGTCCGCACAGCGCCCCGCGGCTCCCAGCCCTCGGGAGCGCAAGGACGGGCGGGAACAACCATGCGCGCCGCTGCTTCCCAAGCAGCCAGGGGGATGAGCTGGCCTGGCCCGCCTGCCCCTCACACGGCCTGGGGGCTCCATCAGRCCCCAGCATGCAGAGGACAGCAGCAGTCCAGGGCTGGCCCTGGTCCCTGGTTGCTGCTGGGCACAGAGCTCCTGGCAGCCTCGTGCTGTGCTCAAGCTCCTTGCCAAATAACTCACCTGAAGGGCCCGTAAAAGCAGGATGCAAACTTGGCGCTGTAGCTCATCACCGAGACCTGMGGAGGACAGCGAGGACCAGGGGGGCTTCGTTGCATCCTGGTTCTGGAGCAGCAGCCATTACCTCCTACCACTGTTCCATGCTCGGCCCCATGTTCTCCTTGAGGCCTCGTACCCCCTGTGTCCAGCCAAGGGCTTTCCCTCCCCACACGTGCTGGTGCAGGGAATGTCCTGCAGCACTCCCTGGGGAAGGTGGAGCCTTCTGCACGCAGCCCCCACGCTCACCTTGTTGCCCATGTCRTTGGAGATCAGCGCCTGCTTCATGGCCGCGATGCGCCCGTCCATCATATCTGAAGGGGCGACGATGTGGCAGCCTGCAGGGAGATGCCACAGACACCCATGAGGCTGCAGCAGCACCCAGAGCCCAAGCTCACGCAGGCAGGTGCTGTTCAGCACCCCAGGGAAATGCTCCATTCCTGCAGGAGGTCCCCCCCAGAGCCTCTCCCTTTGGAGCGCCAAGGGGCTCTGGGGTTTCTGCCCTTGCCAGCTCAGAGCACAACCAGTCCCCGCTGGAGCTGCCGGCRTTTACTTTTGGCTCTGCAGCAAGCCAAAGGGGCAGATCTGCAGGAGTCCAACTGGGAGGCTGCTGCTGGGAGACTCCTCACCTGCCTTGGCGTAGGCCAGGGCCACTTCTGCTAGCCGCTGGCAACTGAGTTCGTTCTGGATGGTGCCGTCTTCGCGCAGGATCCCTAGGGGACGACAGGATTACACGTCGCAGAGGACAAGAGGAGAGCCTGTCCCTAGGTGGGGAGCTCGGCCCTCAGGAGGCTGCTCACACACGTCCAAAGAGAGTTGCAGAGCAGCTCTGAACAACACAGRGACGTGTTAGCGGCGTAAAGAGCTCAGTGACAGGAGACCAACCCCTCTGCGCCCCAGGGACCCAGCTCAACACATGCTGCTCCAGGAAGACTGAGATGGGTGGCCTGGAGGGGTGCTCGGGTGACACTCAGCTGACCAGGGAACTGGTGACTCTGCTTCTCCCACTGCTGCAAGTGCYTTAACCATCAACCCACTCTAGCTGGCTACTCTCCTAACTCAGAYGGCTCCTCCAGGCTCAACACAACTGCGCCCAATCCTGGAACCCAGGTCAGAGCCACGAGAACTCATTGCTCCTACAGAAAGGTGTGTGAATAAGCCCGAGAGCCTGGGCTCGCACTCACCGCAGTGCCCGTGGGACGTGTAYGGGCACAGGCAGACATCGCAGGCAACGAGCAGCTCCGGGAAGGTGGAGCGGATCTTTTTGATTGCCTGGATGGCAGGGGTGTCCTCTGCATCCGCGGCAGAGCCTCTTTCATCCTGGGAGAGAAAAGAAACAGCTGAATAGAGAAGAGAACAGAGCCAAGGGCTTCCCACGCCCTTTCTACATCTATCTCTTTCTGACAGAAATGTTTGCTGCCCAAGAAACATTTCCTGAGCTGTAAGACCCTCTTGGTGTAGAGTAGCGTGGTCCCCAGTGATGGGAAAGGGCAGTGGAGCTTCTRGTAACGATTGCAAGTCTCGAGACCAGCTAGTAACAGCTCCCAGTGCAAGACCAGGTCAGGAGAAACAGTCTCCCGAAGCCGTGCCTCCTGCTCCACCATTCTCCAGCACGCAGTGATGCAGCASGTGGGCAAAGACACAGAGAGGACACCCAGAGCCACCAGGAGCCTTACAAGTGTCACCGCAGTGTGCCCTCCCTGTCCCGCTCTGCTGAACAGCAGTGTGCCCAGGCACCACGAGCCTCCGTGTTGGGCCAGGAGCSCCTGGGTCTGGCATTGCCCTCCTGCACCTCGGTGGCCACCCAGACCCAATGCCTGCTAACACACACCGACCTTGGGGATCTTGCTGGGCACCCCGAAGATGAGCACACACTTCAGGCCGTCCTCGACGAGCGGGCGCAGCATCCCCTCCAGCTTGTTGATTCCGTACCTGGGAAGAGCGGGGTGAAGCAGGGCTGGAGCCACCTGTGTGGTGCCCAGGACTGAGCCTCAGCCCGACTGCTAGGGCTCCCTGCAGAGCCCCGGGCCGAACTATGGGGCAGGGGGCTCCTCATGCGCATGGACGAGGGGGCTGAACCCAGTGCCGCCGTGTCCAGCTCCCCCCTTGCTCTGCTTGGATCCCCTTCCCGGCTGGAGCGGGTGGCGYGGGGCCCAGCTGGGCGCCGCTCCAGGCAGCCAGCGAGCAGGTCCCAGCAGCAGTGCAGAGCCGCTGCTCCGGGGAGGCACCAAAACCTCCCCCGATGCTGCAGCTTTGGGAGGGCTCTTGGCATGGCCCCCGCTGCCGGCGCTGCTCTCTGGCTGCTTGGAGCAGCGGCCGCAGCAGGAACGCCACAAACCCCCCCACCCCGGGTGAGACACCCAACGGGGCTCGGACAGCCAGGCAGTCGCTGGGGGGGGCCGTGCAGAGAGGGCCCTCTGGTCATCATTAACCCAGCCCGTGAGCACCAAGGACCAGCCGGAGATACAGAGGTGCTGCCCAAACCCTGGGAGGAGAGTCCTGGGCCTTATCTGCAGCTACAGAAGGGTTATTTACTGGGCAGGGACACGGAGCGGGTGGGCCTCACTCTGTCCTTGCGCCCTCTTCTCGGCTCCCTTATCTCAGCTCTCCTGCTCCAGCCCTGAGCAGGCTGCACTGGAGCACAGGATGAGGGGCTCGGGTGCCCTAGCTGCCCTATACAGAGAGATCCAACCCCCCTGCCCCACAGGAGTATCCCCCTCTGGCTCCCCTCACCACGCGYCTAACGTGGCAGCAGTTGGGGACAGGACCTGCCGGTGCCACGGGATGCACGGCAGGACGGGATCCCGGGCCGTTGTGCTCCTGGGAACCCCAGCAATCCTCTGCCAAGCCCGTGCGTGCCCAGCCCCTCCGGCACGTGAGGCTCCGGGGCTCCCTGCAGTGCCAGATCCCCGCCCTGCCCATAGGTGAATGCTCCCATCCTGCCAAATCCCGAGGGATCCCTGAGCAGGGGGATATGGCGCGATGGCAGTGTCACCGCGCGGCCCTGGGCACGGCCGGAGCCTGCTGTCCTACCTGGCTTGCCCGGGAAGGCTGGCGATCGGCTCCACCGCATCGGGGCTGTCGCTGCAGGATGGGAACGGGACAGAGGTGAGGACGAGCAGGAGCAGAGGCAGGTGGTGCCCAAAGGAGCCAGTGCCACCCGCAGCCCAAAGGGGCACCAGCRCACGGCTCGGCTCAACCTGCTCCCAGGGAGCCGGAGAAGCTCTCGGGAGCTCAGTGGGTACCCRGTGTGCAGCCCCAAGCACAGACCGGGTTCGGCAGAGCCAGGGCTCACTCACGTGACAAAAATGGGATAGATGAGGTTGGAGGCGTCAAAGGTGGTTGTGGAGCACTGCCAGGAGCGCAGCACGGGGTGGAAGTAGCCGCTGTGGAGAAGGGACTCGGCCTCCATCTCGGAAATTCACGGGCAGACCGCAAAGTAGAGCCTGAAACGCCAAAGGAGGCAGGTTGGTGGCTGTGTCCCGGCGAGTCACCGCAAGCGTCAGCAAGGGGAGGGGACAGAGACGCTTTGGGCAGCCACCAACGTTGACTAAGAGCAGGAGCCACGTTCAGAGCCACTCTGCAGCCCCCCAGCCACTGCTGCTCGATGACAAAAAGCCTCCTCCACCGCCCGGTGCGGGCCAAGCACCTCCTGCCCTTGGCACACGGCACTCGGAGCCTGTCGGGTGCAGGGGCATCATCTCCGCTGTCCCCTTGCCCAGTAAATAGAGCACGGCCTTTGTTACGACTGCGCCATGGACTTCGTACCCGCCTTGCGAGGCCTTGGGACTCGACAGGCTTTGTCTTAGCTTGTTCGGGTGGAACAGCAATTTTCTAAAGATGAGATGAGATGGCCGTGGCTGAAATCGTGTTGCTTAATTGCAGACTTTTGTGATACAAGCATAGCTTTTGCGTGCAGAGCAGTAATGAGCTGTTCCGTGCAGAATGTAGGACTCATGGGTGCAGTGCAATGGGGCAGTCGCAGAAGGGAACGGGAGAAGAGGATGATCCAGAAGACATGGGAGCTATAAACACCTCCCTAGTGTTCCCTTGCTGCTGGATACAGAAATGCAAACTTGGGGCTTGGATGTAACAACAAACAATTAGTCAACACACGCAAACCACATCACACACAACAGGTTTGGATACAACTGAGAATTCCATGCACATGAAGAGACAGCAAACCTCCGGGCATGCTGGAAAACGTATCAAAATAGCCCCGAKGGGCCTTTAAAGTGAGGAAGGAGAAGCAACCAGCATGAGCACCATGCTGTTCTTGCAGAAGGGAGGAGAAACCCAGCCCTGGCACCTCTGCTCGGGCAGGACGCGCTGCGGAACTGCCTGGCGCTGGCACGGAGGCTTTGGGACCAGGGGGCAATGGAAGGTAGGGGGCATGGGCAGAGGTGGAAATGGAACGGGCAAACGGAAGACAACTTTAGCTGTATTTATGTTGAAACTTCTTTAAGTGCTTGTTTTTTCTGTAATACCAGGACCCAGCTAACATTAACTCTCCAATGAGACAGGTGAGACACCAGTTTCGCTGAGAGCGGTTTCTTGCTTTGCTCATGAGGAGTGCTCCCTTTTGCCAGTGACAAGACGGGGGGTAACACCCGCCTGGCGAGAGCGGCACCGCAGGGCAGGCTGCGCTTCCCCCCGGCACGGCGGCAGCTACAGCCCTGCCAGCCACGACCTGCCAGGGACTTGGGCTCCCGCCTGCTCCGCATGGGCAGCCACGACCCAGCGGCGCCGGCCTCCTCGCCGCTTCCTCCAGGATCTACCACCGGATTCGGTGCCGTGGGCGAGCGCGACGTGACGGAGCCGTGCGGGAGCTCGCGGAGCCCGGTGGCTCCCGGGCTGAGGACGGAGCGCGTTTCCCAGCGCCGCCGCTTGCACCTTCCCCCACTGTCCAAGGACTGTCCTCCGGAAGGCAGTGACAAAGTCCGCAGCGGACAACAGGGGCTGAGAGCCAGGAGCAGCGGGGCGCAGGGGGCGAGGAGCTCGTGATTCCCTTCTGAAGGGAGGTAGGAGATTCCCCAGCCCGGCGAGCCCTCAGTTCAGGACCGCACCGGGAGCAGGCCCTGGTTCCCAATCACAGCTTTCCCACGCGCTGGCTTAAATCCAAGGACCAGGAGCGGCTCCTGCAGCGATCCGAGTCCTGCTGCCCGCCGTGCCCTGGAGCGCAGAACCCCCTTAGGTCCCCGGGAGCGCAGTCCAGCGCTCGCTGCACCGGGCAGCAACGCACTGGTGCAGGGGAAGGCCCCGGTGCTCTCAAGGCTTCCATCGTTCTGCTGTTCCACGGGGGCACGAGCTCAAGATGCCAATGTTAATCCTAACGATCAGCCCGCGTGCGAGTAGCGCAATGCCGAGGGCSCCCACCCGGGGGGCAGGAGCACCACGTTAGATCCAGGGATGGAATCAAGTCGATTGCTCCCCTAGCAGCTTCCTGGGGCTGGGGGCAAGGGCTCAATGACTTATTATTTATATAATYATTTATATATAAATAAATGCTGAACAGTCCCATTGACCAAATGCACTGGTGCGCACGTGGGAGACGGTGCCCAGCATGCTGGCAGCGTCACCTCATCACRCAGGGAGGCATTTTTAGATCTGGAAAGCTGCCCCGCCACCCTCCTTCCTCCCTGCAAGGAGAGCCCGGTGCCCGGTCGGAGCTGCCCGTGCCAGCGCGAACAAAGCATTCAGTGAGCAAAATGCACCTCGAGAATCCGGGAAATGCTTTCATGGTTAATCCCAGGGGGGAAGGAGAGGGGGACGGCGTGGGGGAGTCAGAGGCCGCCAGCTGCAGTGGCTCTGTGAGGGCCAGATAGAGGCTGCAGCTCCGKCAGGGGAGCTCTGAGCGGGGACGGTCGGGGGCAGAGGTGCAGCGTGGAGATAGYGGCACGGCGGCGCCCATCCCGCGCCACCCGGGCCCCCTTGGGAGGCCTCCTCGCTCGCACAAAATGTTCCATGCGGCCCGCGCTGAGAGCCTGGGGGACATGGACACAGTGTTGGAGGGGGACATGCGGACCCCAGCTCTGCCCTCCCAAGGCCGCCTGCTTCACGTGCACGAGGCTGGTGACCCCAGAGGCTGCGGGGTGGCTGCGTCCCTGCAGGGCATCAATAAACGCGCGGGTCACAACGATGCGGGCAGCCCTCCCTCAAGAGCAAGAGGCTCCAAGAACCATTCTGGCTGGGACTGCTTGGAACTGGCCCAAACACACGGGACCCGGGGCAGCTCCTTGGTTTATCCCAGGCCCCTGAGGGGGAAGCAACGGATTGCGTCACTGTGTTTAGCTACGGGTGGAAACTCGAGGACAGAGAAGTTGCAGGAGGCAAATCAGTAATTAGGGTGGGTAASGAAGGGCAGAGGTCACTGACGATCTCAGCTGCCCCGTTATCCCGCGGCATTCCCGCTGGCAGCCCGCAGGGCTCCAGGACCGACTCCTAACGGGAGCATCGCACGCGGCTTCCGATGCTCGGGGGTGCGGGCCCTGTCCCGGGCCGGGGCTGCCGGCGGGCTGGATCGCCGCGGCGGAGCCGAGCGCCGCAGCTGGACGAGCCCCGCGAGCCGCCCCAGGTCGGGCCGGGGGAAGGAGGGCAGGGCCCGCCGGGGCCCTGGGGACAGCGCCGGGACCCTGGGGACGCCGCCCGGAGCTCTCCCGCTCTGCTCCCCCCGCGGCGCCGCCGCTCTCACCTCCAGCCTCCGGCTCCGCCGCGCGCGCGCGCCCCAASTCCCGCCCACCCGCTTTGCATAACAGCGACCATGATTTGCATAACTCCGCCTCCCAGTGCGCACGTGTCTGCGCGCGGGGCGGGGCCTGCGGCTGTCGGGGCGGGGCGGGGGGAGCCCGTTCTGGGCTGTGGGGCCGGAACTCGCGCGGGGCGGGGGGTGAAGGGGGCCGATCCTGGGCCCTGGAGACGGGACCGGGGCTRGAGCCGGGCGGAGGGGGGCCCTGGAGCCATGTTGGGGGGGCAGCGAAGGGCCTGCAGCCATGTTGAGGGGGCAGCCGTGTATCCACGTCTGCTTCACGCGGCCGGCGGCGCCAGGTCCCCATCCTCCGCAGCGGGAATTTCCCCTGTTATTGAGGGCCACTGCCCGTCCCGCTGCTCTGGAACCACTTTTGTACCGGGGCYTACGCCAYGGYTGGGCCTCGGTTACGTGCTCGGGTWCGTGCTTGTGCTAAGGCATACGGCTCGTTGTAAGATAAGGAAATAACGGACTGCGTTTCTATGAAGAGACTGTCTTTTATTTTACTATTGTTCCCTCCCAGGAGATACAACCCAGGTACACACTACAAGAGGGAAAGAAAAGAAAAATGAAGGAGAAAAAAAAAAAAGAAAAAATAAGAAGAGATGGAAGGGCCTTTTTTAATATATATTTGGAGACCTTGGAGTGACACTGTCAACCCTTCAGCCTTTTCTGCCCTTGCTGACTGTCGGGCAGCAGAAGCTCGGTGGCAGAAATTCCGTTTCCGGTCAGTTCTCATGAGCTGGGCTTCTGCATGATGGGAAAACATCATGCCGTGGAAATGCAGAGGCCGGGCAGCTCTCGTGTGAAGATTTATGCATATTTTTCAGAAGAAACAGTGCACCTCTGGATGGATGCTCCAAGGCAAGGGCTCRCCTTTAAACTGTGCATCAGCAAAACTGGGAGTTTACTTAAAAGTACTTAAATTTTCCCTCAGGTTTCCTTCAGCAGAGCACATTTAAGTCCAGGTATTAGGTATATTAGCTTTGAAATGATAAGTCAAATAATAAAAAGTTTTTCCCCCCACTAAAAGGGGCTTATTTGAAGAGATACATTCTCACAGAAGAGAAGGTAAAGGTGTCAAAACAAGAAATCAAGTACAAAAGAATAAAACTACAGGAATGCTAGAAATAAAAAAAAAAAAATCATAAATAAAAAACCCAACAGCTCAACAGGTGACCCATCTTTCTCTAGGAGGCATTTGCAAACCACTGGCTGCAGGCCAGCCTTCCAGGTAGGAATATTCTGTCCTCGCTGCATTCCTGAAGCGGGTTATCCGGGAGGCAGACTGTACCTTTGGAGTTGCTTTGGATAGCTTGCACTGAAAAGGGCTGGAGGGCCCTTTGGTCRATGTACTTAGCCCGTACAGTTTGGAAAAAACAAAACCCACAAAAAAGCCCCCAACCAACCTATTCTAGTACCACGTGTAACCCTGCTGCAATCACCAACCYGTCTTCGATCCTGCATCGCATCCTTGCTGATACATAACACATCTTAGCTCTTAGTTTTGCTTYGGATTTTTTTAATAAAATGGGGCTCTTGGTCTCCCAGGGGCTTTTAAAGACATAWAACAAGCACTTTGGATATTTAGTTTCCATTACAGTTGCAGTGAAGTTCTTTTGCTTTGGATTGATTCTCTGGACAGAAAGTCAGTTCCATGGACCACTGGTCCCTGTACAGTTGCACTGCACCACTGCATACAACCTGTACATTGTAAAACATTATCAGTGTCACAGCAAAAGACAAGGCACAGCCAGAAACGAAGGGAAAACAAAGCCACTTATATAAAACCTTAGAAGTTTCGCCTCTGAGAGGTGATGGGGTCTCTCCCAACATCATCACGTAGTTTCTAAAGCCGAGTTACAACCTATTCCCTGACTTGGTTTAACGAGCTTATTCAACAAGCTTATTCAGTTCCCTCACATTCTCCTGGCCAGTTTCCATACTGAGTATCTGATGATTCTTTTTCCTGTATTTCAGAGCCAACCCAGCATAAAAAGTACAGTCTTTTTAGCCAGTAACTACTGTTTGGTCAGAATGTGGAGAGTGCCAAGTTCCCAGCACGCAGGGAGGAGATGGTCCTTCCACCAGGAAAGCTGCAGTAAAGTCCTTTCTAAACAAGTAAAAGCCAAAGGGGATGGCCCCAGAGGAACCATACAAAGCTCTACTGGAAACCGAGAGGGGACAGAGCAAGACAGATTTACAGCACTTATATCCCTGTGAACAGGGCCCAACTCCCGCACGCATCTCATCCAAAAGTTCAGTTGTCCACCTCTTCCTCCTCATTTGGCTCCTCTTCCTCCATTCGTTCATCATCATCATCATTCTCTTCCTCTCGGCTCTTATCTTGCTCTTCCGAGTCTGCCTTCTTGTCTTTATCCTTCCTTGCTTCTTTCTTTCCTTTCTGTTCACGCCTGTAAACTGAAAAAAAGCAGAGACCACTGAACACGTGTGTGTCCTGTCCACGCTACGAGCCGGAGAGCGGCTGCCGTCCACGGCCCACGTGCTCTGCGAGGCCGCCACAGGAGCAGCGACCGCAGGGCAGCACCTGAACCATGCGGGGCACCCTAGGGAGCCGGGCTGGGTGCGTTCAGCAGCCACGTGCTCAAAGGGCCACGGGACTGCACGTTTACAGGGAGCACCTAAGACTGGCCCGAGACGAGAATAATAGGGGAGAGGTATCAGAGGAGACTTTTCCCAGCCCTCATCAGCTGTGGAATAATGTTATCCCAGTTCTGTTTAGATGTTAGTTATCCCCCAGGCAAACTGCAGGGTAGGATGCTGGGGAAAGAAAAGACAGGGAAGTAAGTGTTGCTTGGTGAATCTTCTAGGAAAACAGAACTGAGGGCTACTTAGACCCCTTGGACACGAGCTGAGACCAGTACCTTCCAGTGATTCTTTTAACGGGGCTACAAATCGCTGAAACTCCATTTCCTCCATGGCAGAGAGGACGTCACCAGCATTCAGCGTTTTCCTCTTCCCCTTCATTGCAAAGTTATTGGCACTGGGTAGAAGCAAGGAGAACAGAGGTAACTGATAACAGCCAATTCATTCCTGCTTCTTAAGGTCACAGACAACTTCCAAACACACACACACACACACACACAAAAAAAGAGTGATCGCCTAAACATTCAGTTGTTTTTAACACCTACTACGGCTGGCTTACTAGAAGAAAGATATTTTCTTGTTTATTTTGGCTGCTCATGTTTTCATCTAGCTGCACTGCTCCCCTGCACTGACAGTTTTCTGTTTGTATGGACCCTTCCAACAAGGAACTGAGGGAAGGAGAGAAATTTGATTGCTGGCTCTCAGACGAGCTCCTCTCGCTCCGCATGCATGGGCAGAGCAGCTCTGCCACCTCGCTGTGCCTAGGGCAGACCGAGCCCGACTGCTGCAATTTGACAGATGGGGCCGGATTTCATGGATTTTATTTATATATCAGTATTTCACTGCAGCACCTCCAGGAAGGAAGGCGCAGAGAGCGGAGGTTACAAAGCCACCGCCCCAGCGACCCGGCCCAACCTCTTCTCACCACGATGTCGCGTAGAGCACAAACACGCTCGCCGCTCGGGATATCGCGCTCCGGGCTTCCTTGGAAATGTTCACTCCGTCGGGAAGCTGCAAAGCAAAGCCGGGTTTTATCAGTGGCTGCTGCAGACTCTGTGCTTGCATCCCCCCGTGTCAGAGCCGAGGGAGCTCCGTGCGACCGGGACACCCAGCGAGGCCGGGACACCCAGCGAGGCTGGGATGCTCCTGGAAGGCCGGGATGCTCCTGGGGGCTCAGCGGCGACCCGTGTTTCGGTGCCGGTCCCCCTGACACGGGACCGACAGGCGGCGGCCCGGGAGCCTCGCGGGCAGCGCTCCCGCTCCGGCCGCTCATCCCGCGCGGCGCTCACCGCCTCCTTGATGATGCGGGTGATGACGGCGTTGGGCAGGTTCAGGTCCTCGGGCCGCTCCGCCATGCTGCGCGGACGAGCCGGGCCGGGCCGGGCCGATCTGCGCCGGGCCGCGCCGAGCCGAGCCGAACCGCGCGCCCAC
>PTEX01000385.1:60266-74634 GCA_003342815.1 Eudromia elegans | reverse complement strand
CATGACCTGCTTGCCTAGTCTGCCTTCTCACTCAGTTGCAGTAGGCTCAAGGACTGCTGCAGAAAGACAAGTGGATGTTACAATATCCAGACATCTTCTAGTGGTACTGGGATGTCTCACAGTACAATGTGTTGCTAGTGTGATTAAGGGTTCAGAGTGCTTGGGGAGGAATGATGCTGTGAGTTTACCAACCGCTTACTATGCTTTTATTCTGTTTTTATGCAGGCTAAAGCCTGGAAGGCAGCTAAGTGTTAGAGATCTTGCCTCTGAAAGTCTCATTGACCTTAAGGAAGTGCAAAATCAAGGTGCTGACATGGTAAGTTTTTGAGGTGTTTGTGTAATCTTCTTAGGTCTGTAGGCAGCCTGCTGTTATTCTGCAGGCTAAAAATGACAAAAGTGAAAAAGAAAGAAGAAGAAAAAATATTCTGGCCTGTGGGTGCTCAAGAGTCAGTGTCTGTTTGCAGCCTTCTGAGGGTAAGTTAGAGAGGCCACAGCTTGCTGTGTTCACCAGCACCCTGATGACTGCCCTTTGCACTGCGTGGCTACAAAGGGCTGCTCTGCCCGTCCCCACAGGAAAGTCTTTGTACAGGAAGGTTCTGCAGTGACCCAGGAGCATTGCTGTGCTTTCCAAGGGATCATTTCCTAGTGGATTGAGGATAAGGAGAGAGAGTGTTAAAAGATCGGGTGATTGAAGATGCAGATGGGGCTCCCTGTTTGTACTTGCTGCAAAAAGCAATATAGAGTGAACCTCTGAGTTTTCTGATTTTTAACAAACAAATAAGCCATTTAACAAAACAAGTATTGAACAATTGGCCTATAAATAAGATGTTATTTGACACTGAATTGAACTGGTCACGTTGTGCTCATGATTGGACTGTGCGTGTGAGCTATCCCATTCTCTTGCCTTTGGAGAAATAATCATTGTGAGCTGGGGCATTGTGTTGCTGTTGGATAAAATGCCCAGATGTCCGATTTCTCCTCTAGGAGGCATTTTTCCTGCAGATGTAGCCATTGAGGGGATGTAAGCATTCAAGGCTGGACATGTGTTTTGCTCTAACTGTTCCCTTCCACAGAGAAGACTGAAATCCAAGAAGATCCGTGCAGGAGGGCAGCCCAGTCTTTTGTATCCAAAGAGAAACTACCCATCCAAAACAACAAAATCACTTCTAAACTACAAAACTGAAGGGTAAGCCATTTTTCTGGACTCCTCCTAGCAATGTGCTCTGACATTCAAKGGTTTTAGTCCCTGCCTAGTCTGCAGTGCTGCAATTGTATCTGCAGTGACTGCAGAGGTAGAGTGTTGTAGGGCAGGTTGGCTGGACTTGCTGCCTTATCCCCTCCCTGTCCTTGYTGAGTGGGTCAGTTCCTCATTTCTGGAGAGAGTTTGAAGATTGTGGRGGGCAATTCCTGAAGGCAGAAGTGTAACAAGATAGAGGGCAAGCAGAGAGAATTCCTTGTACTGCTCTTCTGTTTAAAGAGCACAAAGATCTGTATTCTTTTGGGTCCAACCTGCCTAAAGGCTGCCTGGCAGACAAGCTAAAGGGATGAAAAAATTCTACTAGTGAGTGTAAAGAGAGCTAAAGTTATGTATAAGACACTGTGTAAGTCTTTATTCTGTTATTTTTGCCTTACTCTGAGTTACTGACTTCAACCATTCCTCTTTTTGGTGCTCTACTTCTTGAACCAAAGCGATAAAACTTTCTGCCTTGTGTTCAGTTTTGCAGGGAAAGATGGGATATTGAGCCTGTCTTGCCCTGACCAGCTGCAGATTGCGACTGTAGTGGAGCTGCAAGATGAGGGTGGCCTGAAGCTGATGAACAGGCAACCAGGATTTCCTCATGCTAAATCCAAGTCATCCCGTCCCTTGCTAGTGCAAAAGGTACCTGCCTTGTATAAGCTCTGTGAGAAAGCGAGAGGCTGCCTGTCCCGTGCTGCTGTGGAGGGGRAGCTCAGTGTCCCCCGGGTGAGCTCTGCAGTGCTTCTTGCTCTTAGTGTCTGTCACATTGGGGCTTTTGTCAGTCAATGCAATCTTTGGAGCCCCAGGCCCGCTCATGCTGCTGTTCAGAGACATAAAAAGGCATCTTACTGCCTTGAGCAGAAAAACATAGCCCTGACTGTATTCGATGCCGTGTGTTTGCTTTGTCAGTGATGAATGCTCTTTTTGTGAAGAAATTCGCGTGTTTTCTTTGTTGTAATTTCAAGTTATCTTCTCGTTTGGATATTGTGAAGAAGCTTCATGAGAAATGGTTTGGCATCTACCTTCTCCATTGTGTGGTACATCAGTAAAATGTACACAGTTCCTGAGCCAGAAAACCTTACCAAAAAACGCTTCGTTGGCCATATCTTCTTCAGGGAGGCAAAGCTTAGCCTGTATTTCCTGGAGCAATCTGTAATTRTGATCTCTRAGCCCATGGAAGAGATCCACAGAGCTACCTTCTGTGAGCATCCCTATTGTTTGCTGTAATTCTGATGCTATCACAAAGAGCAGAATAAAGAACCAAGCCAGCACCCGCCCTGGGACAGGAGGTGATGACAAGCTGTCAGGTAAGTCAGGCTTCTCCTCATAYGAATAATTTAAGGGAAAACACCTGGACTCTGTGAAATGTTCAGCCTTGATCACTAAGGATTATTTATAATGACAGCTGTAAAAGTACAACATACCTCTCTAGCAGACAAGACTTCAAGGACAGATCGTTTAATTAAATAATTTAAGTTCAAAGGCTGATAGCAAAACATCTGTGGCCAGATCTGAAAAKAATCTATGATTTTTGTCTTGAGAGTTGAGAAGCTTCCCAGAAGGAATGCTAGTGCCCAACTTTAAATCCATCTAAAATCTAACATCTCTCTTTCCACCTGGTGCTGACTCAAGCACTGTTCTAACATCAATATGTGGCAGCATCACTGACACCAGTGTCAGCATCACCAGGACCGACCATGTGATGGCAGTCTCAGAGGAAATGCTTTACTTCTACGGATAGMTTTCAGGGAGGAAGAGCAATTCAGGGATATTATTGGCCTAAGATCAAATGAGCACAAGCTTGTGCTCAAAAAATCCARAATGAAATTTGGAGAACAAGAAGAAATGTAAGAAACTTTGAGCAATTCTCTAATTAGCATGGGAGAGACTAATCCCAGCTGTGTTCAAAACATATTTTCCTACTTTCTCTTTTCTGCATCTCACTTTGCATGAAACCATAACTCTTATATCTTGTTTGAATATGTTTGTCTTTAAGTTACCTTACATTTAAACTGCTTTTARGTACATCCAGGTAAGCCAGGGCATCTTGTTTGCTTGAGAATTGTGGATCTGCACTAAGTATTCCTCCTACAGCTCCTTTGGAGAAGCTTTGCTTTCTAAAATACCTTGTCACATACAGCATGTGTCTGCCTTTTTTGGCTTGGAAACGATTTAAATCTCTCCACTGGGAATTGTGCTCCTGGGCTAATTCTTTTCATCTTTGYGCTGTTTTGATGCAGCTCTGGGCTAGCTACTCTCTCACATCCTTAGAGGAGCTTTGTGCTGCATGATACCCTGAGTGAAAATTCTGTTTATTTTATCTTGCTTTGTGTGGTCGTGCTATAGATGTGTTAATTCAAAAGGTTGCTGAGATTGTGCATCTAATTTTTCACTTTGATCATGTTACCTCTTCTGTTCACATCCTTCCACTGGTTYATTCTTTTCTGTGATGTCAAACATAAGAGCTCCTCTTTCATTTCCAGGCCTGTCCCTTTCAAACCAATCGCTGAGTCTTAGCATATCATCTTAGCACATTGCTATGGAGACTGATGAGGCAGCTTCTGGGAGCTGGGAGGGAAGGGAGAGGTCCTGATGGGGCCAGSTGGGGCAGGAGGAAAGAAAACATTATAGTGATGACTGCATCTATTAGTTCAACTGTGATTTATTATACATATATTTTTTCCTGCTGACTAGGTTCCTGTAATGGTGGATTTGAAAGAAAAGAATGTGCAAAGACTCAAAACCAGTCAGTATCTGAAGAAACCAATAAGAATTAAAACCAGACCAGGTATTACGATAGAAATTCCAGGTATACTTATAAGTACTTTTATTGCATTTCTATACTTTAGTGTACTGGGATCTATGTAAACTTAACTCCAGGGAATACATTCTTTTCTCTTCCAAATTCCTTTCTGAAATATATTATTGAAATTTAATACATAAACACTAAATTGAAAATAGTGCCCCCTGTAATACCTCTCTAGTGATTTGTAKGTTTGCAAACCTTACATTTCAGCATTTTCTTTTAATTTTTGAAGGCCCTCAGACTTAGAGGTTAGTGTTCTCATTTGCAGCAGCCATACATCATCAAAACAGCGTGGTAACATCCAATGTTTGTTAGCGAAATTTCCAAAGAAAGGTGCTTTCTGGTTTAGGTTTGAAGTCGTTAATAATAACTTCTAATAATACTTTTAACAATATTTCCTTACGTGCAGTCAGAACCATTACAGTTTCAATTTGTGGCCTCTGTTTGTCTGCTCTGCACCTCTATCCAGTACCTGCCTCTGCCTTCTCTGTAACTTCTTGTGGGTACCAGAAGGCTGCAGTTAGGTCTGCCCAAAGTTGCCTTTTTTTTCCCCAGGCTGAACAAGCCCAGTTCCCTTGGTCCCTTTTCAAACAGCATGTGCTCCACTGCTAAGCAGGTTGGGTTCAATAACASAATTTAGTCCATCAAATCTGAACTCATCCCCCTGTGTCTCTTTGCCCATGCCTATGTTTCTCTGCCCTCATGAGGGGAAAATCCTGAAAACAGTCTCAGGTGTCAACCTGGAGTGGATGTGAAGGCATCCAGAAGTACAAGACTAAATTGCTTCTCTCTTGAGTGAAGGGCTGTGGTAGATGTTGTGCACATTGTGTCCCTGCTCTACGGGTGTTTCCTTCAAATTTCCARACTGTCAGGTATCTGATATCTGATTGGGATTCTTTGTGCCTGTGGTTTATTCTCTGTGCTGTGAACCTAAYTGAGTGCTTAAAGAGCCCGGTGCAGAGGAAGCATCCGCAGGGCAGATGCCGAGGGTGCTGTGCGTGTCTGTGAGCGGTGTGGGACACGAGGCCCGCCTGAGCAACCCTGGCTGCTGCTGGTGCCAGCTTCTGCCCTGCTTACGGAAAGGTTTTGTGAGCCAGGAGCTCGTTTAAGGAGCGGCTTTGCTGAGGGTGACCCGTCTGTTGTGGCTTTTCCAGACAGCATGCCCCTGCGTCTCCTCTCACGGCTGGGAGAACAGCCTGGCTGCTCGAGTCTGTCTGTGTTTCCCACTGAGTTTCTGCAGCGCTGCACGAGTGGTGGCCGTGAGCAGCCCCCTGCCCAGCTGGCTCTGTCACTTGGAACAGTAAGTGCTAGAATCAGTCACAACTGGAAATGGAATCTGTTTTCCTCTCTGGCCCGTCCCTGGCTTTGTGATCTCAGTAGAGCCCTGTAATGGCTCAGAAAACACAGACCACCAGGTCTTTAACTGGCCAAAGCAGGGGCTTGCTAAGGGCTGTCACTGGTGCATTTCTGTCCTGCGTATCATCAGGAGCAATTACAAGGAGAAATGCCACCAGCAGCTCAAATCTCAAACCAGGGGGCTCCTCTCTCTGTGCTCCKTGTTCAGTCTGGGTCCTGCATCCCTGTAGTGTATGCTGAGCTGCTTAAGAAAGRAACAAAGTGGAAATGGTGAATGTAGCTGCCCCCTTCCGCTGCAGGGGCATCTGGTTCAATAATAGTGTCCTGTCTATTCAACAGCAAGCCAGAAGTAGTCCCGAAGGTATCATAAAAACTGGCATACAGAAGGACCTCGRCAGTAATTCCTTCATTTTAGTTTCTTTCAGCACAAGGTCAGGACTAAAGAAAATGCCCGAGCAGATTTTATAGCAGACTTGTGACTCTGTTTCCTCGGTGTCACTGGGCAGTCATTACACTCYGCACAATCTTTTCCCATCTCTCCTAGCAATAAGTAACCAACGTGGTTCTTTTCTTTATATCACAGAATYCTTAGAGTGGGACGGGACCTCTAGATATCATCTAGTCCAACCCTCCTGCTCCAGCAGGGACACCTAGAGCATGTCCTCTCTGAGACATCCTCTCTGAGATGTTAATGTCATCTTTAGCCTGGCTTTTTATGTGCTTATAGTGTGGCCAGGTGGAGCTGCGCAGAGTTTCCTAT
Organism: Eudromia elegans; assembly: GCA_003342815.1. Classification (NCBI taxonomy): domain Eukaryota; kingdom Metazoa; phylum Chordata; class Aves; order Tinamiformes; family Tinamidae; genus Eudromia; species Eudromia elegans. The sequence goes on along the minus strand of PTEX01000385.1, from coordinate 68,475 downwards.
TGATGAATGACTGTGCAGTGCAGTTTATCCTAGGTAAATAAGATCACTGTAGCTGTAGGSAGCAATGCATTGAGAAATGCAAGACACTGTTGAGGGAACCGGTGTGTCTGATTCTCCTCCTTGCTGCCCAGTACAGAAGTCCTGCTGTGCATGCTCCCAACTGCTCCTTCTTCATTCATGCTCCATTCTATGACCTATGCAGTATTTCTGCCCCTCCAGTTTGCAGAGCGTGGGCATCGTGGAGGGGAGAGCCCCGTGGTGCAGCTGGTGGACGTCTGGAGGACACGGCCTTCTGGGCAGTCCGTGCTGGGCAAGAGCAGCTCTGCAAACCTGGCGCCGCTGGGTGAGTGCTGCTGCTCCTGCCCTACCTGGAGCACGGGAGCCAGGGAGCAAGCAGGAGCGTGGGAAGGGCAGGGTGGCTGCTTCCCAGCTCGCCGTCTGTCCAGGACACTGGAGCACTATTTTGCTGGTTGATCACCTCTCAGGCARGGAACCATTAATCTCTTGGGCAACTCGATATGTTTTTCACCAACATATGGTGCGAACCCAGTGTTTTACAAGAAAATCACTCAAAATGACCACACGTCAAGAATTTGCTAACCTGTGGAAGGTGGTTGTTTCTTATCTTGTCTGAGTGAATGTGGTGAACTGAAGCCTTCAGGGTGATACTGGTCCCATGTCAAGTCCTTTTGTCCTCTGGCCAGGTGTTGAAGAGCACGGGCAGCCTCTGGCAAGCGCAGGGAGCTGGGACAGCATCTCSTGCAGGTGTGCTCTGAGCAGAGGGGATGATGCATGGACACTGGGCTGCCTCCAGGGAGGCCAGTACGCGGGCAGAGCAGTTCCACTGTTCAAAGAGGAATGTGAAGATGACTCTTCCTACAACATGCCACCACCGCCGCCTCCTTCTCCTTGCCTGCAGGAGGACTACACTGAGGATTTTTCAGAGAGGAAGTTCCTTCCCTTTGAAGGGCTCTCAAGCAATCAGGATGGACTTCTCTGTTAACCARCGACAGGAACTTGTGCTGATACTGGCTTGCTCCTGTCCCAGCTCCTGACTCGCCTTGTTTTTGGGCTCCCTCACCTGCCCTGTGTTTCCCTTGCTAGCCACAGGGCAGGTGAAGGAGGCAGCTGGGCAGTTCTGCAGTGTGTAAATGTTCAGGACAGGTGAAAATCTCAGAGATCTGAAAATAAAAAAAGAGCTTCTTGCTCTCTCCTCCTATTTCTGTGCTGCACTTCGGCTTCCAGAGAGGAGTTAGACTACAGAACAACTCCAATGCCTGCCACAGCTTGGCTGTAAGTGCCTGAATATCCTGGGGCAAGAAAAAGGCACTTGCCACCAGCTCCAGAAGGCACGAAGGATTCCCCGTGCTGGCTCGGGGTACGAGAGGTGCTGAGCAGAGCCCCACAAAGGAGCGAGCCGTGGGCGCAGTCCTGCCGCGAGGGAGCCCGAGTCTCCCGGCCTCCTCCCGGGGCTGAAGGCAGCAGAGCGAGCAGGTTTGTGGCAGCGGTGCCTGCCTGTCACCTCCCTTCTTCAGAGAGGTGACATGTGGTTTTCTGGGCTCAGCGATCCAGGGTGACAGAGCGGGTCTGTGAGCCCTGGTCTCCCCTCGGCTTTCCAGTGTGTGGGTGAGCTTAGGAGCTGTTGGTGGAGCTCTTGGTAGGTCCCCTGAGGCCACGTTGGTCCCTCTGCTAGAGCTGCAGCTGCACCCCCAGCCACTGGCCTCTCTCCACTTGGAAGGGTTCATCTAAAGCTTGTTTTCCTCATACAGTGCTTTCTGATCCATTCTGTTTTATTTCTCCTCACCCGCCTTCTGAACTACTGTGGGGTTTTCCTGGCAGCCCAATCCTTAGTGCTCTCAGTCTCTTTACACTTTCCCACTCTAAGCAGTGCCCCTGWCCCTGTGTTCAGGCTCTGTCATCCCAGAGCCTGCGTTTGCAGGGCTGTGTCCTGGGAAAGTTGCCTCTTTCCCTGGCACATTTGTCCATGCGTCTGTGGGAAGTGCCCTGTAGCTTTGCCCCAGCCGGACACCAAGACATGGAGCTGCCYGGGCTTGGCTGTTTGCAGGTGGGCAGCAAGTCCTTTTCTGCTGCGTGTAGCTTTGGGGAACTGTTACCTGTCCTGCCCGGAGCTTTGCACGCTGCTTTGTAGCAGACTGGAAGAGCTGTCATTGCTGTTCCTGCAGGCCACAAGGCCTGAGTGGAGCGGGCAGCAGGAGAGACTTCTCCAGGGTCCCAAATGGGGACGGGATTCAGCCAGCAGCCMGTCCATGGCTCTACCACATTCCTCTGTGATGTTTTCCAAGGAGCTGGTGGTGGGGGCCGGTGGCACCAAGCCCCTCCAGGGCTCGGGTCCAGCCCCTGGGGCTCGTGTGCGGTGCCGGCGAGGCGGGAGGGCCGCGGCTTGCTGGCCGTGGTGGTCCCTGTGCAGCCTGGGCCGGGCGGGCGCTGGGCCGGGCGCCCGCACACGGGAGATCTGCGCTTGCTGCCCTCTGCTCTTGGTGCTGCTGCTCGCTAGGCCTGGCCCTAGGCTGTTTAAAATCAACCCAATTTTGTCKTTACAAGCTAGCTTCAAGTTGAGGTCTAAGCAGAGCTGCCCATTTAAAGGAGGAAAGCAGCACCTTTTGTACGTAGGATGTTTTAAATAGTTTTTTAACCCCTTTTAACTTCTCAGCAGAGGATGTCCCTGAATATTACAGAATGCGTGGGAGGTATTCTGCCTTAGCTGTATAGAAGAGTAGCATTGACATAGGGAAGACATCATAAAATATTCCAACAGCTCTCAAAGCCATCTTGATAGCTTGAGTGTCAGGGTCACAGCTCTGCTGGCATATCAAACAGTGCTAGATAAACTCAAGGTCTCTACAGCTCTCCAGATACAAATTTTTGAGGAATTATTCTAAGAGCACTCCAGGGAACGGCAGATGACTGCAATATATGGGTAACTTCCTCATGACTGACTCCCACATCCTCATGCACAGCTTAGAGGTGCTCAAGTCTCCCTCCTTACCACACTAAATGGGTCAGAAGAAACATCATTTCCACATCACCCACAAGGAACACAATATGCTCCTCTACTGCTTGGTATCAATACTCCTGATCATGTTGATGTCTGGAAGGGATGAGGCTTAAACAATCTTCTCCTCACCTCCTTGAAGAAGGGAAAGCAGGGACGTGGAAGATCCTTCTGATTCATAAGAAACTGGATTTCTCTTCGACTTGTTTAAAGAGTGAATTCTTAGATTAATAATAATAATAAATGTTAATTGAAAGTTATTTGCTTTCATAGTGGACAGAAGGGTTGGAAGGGGTTTTTGCAGTGTTTTGTGTGTGGCTCAGGGTGAGGACTGTGTTGCACACAGCTGGATTACGATCTTATTTTTAGACTGCTGCTTATCTAAATTCTGTTCCAAAGAGATTTGCAGAGTTAAGCTACAAGTAATGCCTGGGGAAGTGTGTAATCCAGGGCTTTAGAGGAAGAAGAAAAGAATCGTATTGTAGGCTAAGCTTTGTGAAGAGTTTAGGAAATTCTGTGATGAGAAGCCAAGATTTTAGTCCTGAGGTGATAAACATGCTTTTTTTTTTTTTCACTGAGGCCTTTTACAAAATAATGTCTGTACTCTTAGGGTGTTCAGAAACGAAGATACTTGCTTTCCAAAGCCTTTCAAGTTGAGGAAAGATAAAGACGTTGTCTGTTCTAGTTCCTCTCCAGTCAATAATACTGAACCGATTCAGACACCAAACTGTGTTCATGCAGGCTCTGCTGCAGCTCCCTTCCACATGTTCCTCTAACTGCTCAGTGGTGACAGTGCAGAAGAGCATCCCTGCTGACTTGAAGCAGTCTTGCCAGGAGTAAAAATATGGTGTATTTGGAGACTGTTTCCCTCTCCCCTCCTTTCAGTTCGCATCATGGAGCTGTTGTATGGGATATAAAATGTGGTCCTTAGACATGTAGAACAAGCGTGAGTGTGTGTGGTGCGGGAAGAACAAGGGAAAGGGGTTTAGGATTCAGAATGGGAGTGTTGAGCACTGGCCTGTTTGCTGCAGATACCAAGAAGGCAGTGGAGGTGGGAAGCTGGCCCCATAATGGTGGAAGTCATTGCAGTGAGGCCAGAGTTGCTTGACCAGTTTGGTGTATAYGCAGGTTGGAAATGAAACGGGTCAGGGGAGATGCCCATTCCCATTTGGATGTTGGTTCTGTTCCCTTCTGTGCAGAGATTTGTGCTGTTGGGCGAAGAGGTGAACCATCTGAAAAATAATTCCCCTTTTCTCTGGRTGAATTAGTTTTCTGAGGGATTGGAGTTTGGGTCTTGCCCACAGCAATGTCTATACAAAGGCCGATGCCAGCAAGGGAGAGGAGAGAAGCAGGGATGTGGGGGGAGAACACAACTGTGTTTCCCCGCGGCTCTAGATTAGAGAAGCAGTGCAGGCCAGGAAAATGCTGTGGGGCCGATACGTGAGATCCCTTGTGCTGGTCCATGGGGACACCGAGGGCGAGTGTGGCCTTGCAGTGCAGTGGATGATGCAATAGAGAGGGCCTCCTGGAAGGGATTTGCTGCACTGGCAGCTCCTGGTTGCCCCGCAGCTGAGACCTGGGGCTGGGACCCTGCGTGCCGGAGGCAGCCAGCAGATCCCAGCTCCCTGTGGGAGAGCACCCCGTTCGCCCACATGCCCTCCCTCATCCTGCAGGCTCTCTTGTTTTGTCATTTCTTTACAGTTGACCTAACCCAACTTTGGCCTGGTGGTCAGCAGAGGAGGGGTGTGATCCTGCTCCTGTGTCCCTTATAAAGCACCCAAGAAGTGCAGCAAGCCAGGAGCTGCGCAGCACGCTGTGCTGCTTAGCCTTGGACGCCAAGGACTATGTATAGSGTGTGCCATCTGGGTGATACAGTGCTAACGTCAGTTAGCGTGCTGGCTTGTCAGAGCAGAACGTGCACGGCCTGCCCAAAGCGGTATTACCGCGCTCGCCGCCTGCTAAGACGCTTAAGGAGGTCGGGTTTAGTAGAGCAGTGACCTCTGCGAGGCTGAGCGACGGTGTGACTYGATGGGCTTTCAACCGGGGCAGCAAGGTGCCTCGGGAGACCTGAGTGACTGGATCACACGGAGCTTTACCTGGGCATGGAAACTGGAGGAAATAATGCTGAAGGGGAGGTCTCCAGGGTGGTGTTTTCACTGCTGCAGCCAGGTCTGCATCTCTGCTGCCCTCTTGCTGCCAGGTGAACCAGTCAAGAGGCTGGGGGAGGGCTGCCTTGGTTCTAGCTTGGTTCTATCTGCTCTGCCCTGTGAATCCCACTGCAGCTTCCTGGCATGGTTTTAGTGTGCCTGGGCAGGAAGGAGCCCCCAGCCCAACACCCTGACTGTGCCTGGCCTGCTCTGGCCAAGGCTCCTGCAGCTTGAAGCTCTATGGCTGCTGGCTGGTCTGGAAACAGCCAGACAGCCATCTGCTTTAAAGACCAGCCTGGACTTCATATGAGAGCCTTAACTTACTGCCCAGCGCCTCCAGAGACACCTTTGATCCGCACTGTTTAATTCCTTCCGTTGCAGCAGACACACAGAGGAAACAGCATCCTTGACAATCTCCCAGTATCTTTGATCATCCTCAAATGATTGAAAGCAGGAGAGGAGAAGCAGAAGACATGCTTCAAAATTCCCTTGAAAGACCAGAGCAGACATGGTGTTAGTGCTGAGGCAGACTTGCCAGAGCATTCCTGGCATCTGTGCCCATGTGCCATGGGCAGTCTGGGCTGCAGGAAACAGGGTCCTGCCAAGGAGATGAGGTGAGATGACAGCATCATTTATGGTCCTGCCATAGCAGAAATGAACTCGGGCAGTCAGCACTGTAAGATTTCTTGCCAGCACCCTGTTGCCTTGAAAGTGATGTTCTCAGGTGGGTTTGCTGGTCTAGCATTGCCTTAGTGATGCAGGCGTAGTGGGCAGCTTGCACAGGGGTGACTCAAAGGGATGCTGCATGTCAAGTCTTGGAGCTCTGAGAAAAATGGSAAGAAGGAGCTGGGGTCCTCCACTTAGCACCAAATTAATCTACTGTTGATGGACCTTCTAGAGGAGCCATCAGGAAGGAGAGGCATTGAAGCAGGACAGCAAGTTGGCCAATGTGCTGCTCCCAGAGGGTGTAATGCAATGAGAAGGGGCATGCCTGGCATGTGAGGCCAAAGTAACTGGCGGTGCTTCCTCAGCATGGAGGTCCATTAACAATCCTTGAGCATTAATGGGAGCTTCATCCTGCAAATGTACTTGCCTGACTATCCTGTTGAATTTGGAGTGATCGCTGGCGTATCTGCCTTGTGAAGGGAGTGGATTTTATTGCCTTTAACTCTCCCTTCCAACTTYCCCAGAAGGGAAATGGAGACTCGGAGAAGCTGATACTGAGAGCAAAGCCCTGCTGACAGCCCCCGGGGGCTGCTAGGCTGCCACCAAGCTCCTGATGCCAGACCCACAGCACGAGCAGCTTTGCAAATCTGCTGGTTCTCACTGTATTCGTGCTGTTTGTTGCAAGGAAGGAGGATCTCAAAGTATCACCAAGTTAGTAGCCCGAAGCCGTAGCCTGCTCTGTCAATTGGTCGCAGTCTGCCCTCAACCTCTAGCTGTGGTGGTGGAAGCGCTGCGCTCCCGTCCGTGCTGCAGCAGAAGGACGCTCACGGAGACRGTTTCTCATTTTCCAGCTGCATCATAGCAACCATGTTTACAAGCCAGCAGTGAATGGGTAGTAACTATCCTTGAAGTCAGATATCTGGGAGCCGTTAAGAGCCTCACGAGTTGCGTCTTGATGCCGTTGTTCTGTACTGGGAAGCAATTTTGAAATCTTTATCTTGTGGTCTGAAGGTTCTTGCTTTTACATGTCTCTCCTGACCACCAGGAAAGCCAGACAGCCTCAGGGAGAGAATGGACTTCTGGTGTTTCCCTTGCTGAAGGTCATCTTAGAAGTAGCAAGAAAACATCCCGAACCAAGCTCCTGCACTGAGACAAGGCCAAATATTCCTGTTCACTTGCCCCGTGGGCTTTGGAGAAAGCAACTTTTCATGAGGACTTGTTGGGCAGGAAGCAATGACGTAGCTGCTCCAAGCGTCCCGCTCGTGCGGAGAGTCAGGGCTGGGGACAAAGGCGGCTGCCCTGGCCCTGCAGTGTCTCCAACAAGAGGTGGCATGAGCCATGCCTGGGCAGGCAGCAGCGCTGGAAGGAGGAAAGCAGACACCTGGAGCTGTCCTTGCTCACTTGGGCACCTGTCACGGACCTCTGCTGTCGGGTAGGCATGGAGCAGGAAGATGAGCTCCACAGAGAGGCTGGAAGGCTAAAGACATGCCTTGATGATGCCCTTCTGCCCAGGGAACTCCACTCTGCTCCGTAGCTCACTGAAGTCATTGATGTGRCACCAATGTTTCTGGCCATATGTTCAGGTAGCTTCACGATTTCTCTCACCACCAGATGTGCTTCTCAGGTCACAATTATAGCCTAAAAGTGGTTGACCTGGTTTTGCTTGTCTTCTCCTCATCAAATGACAGGAGTAGGTCCTTTCTGGGCTCACTGGAGGGTTGCTGTAACCTGCAGGACTTGGCATCCTTCATGTCAACACAGCGTTGCTATCAGTGGTCTCTGCTCCACAAATGAGTGGGGTCACGCTAATCATGCCTTGGGCATTTGTGGAGATCTGAAACATGTGATGGCCCCCTCTGAAACTGCTCTTATCCCCAGGTGCTACAGGCTGATGGGCTGGCACCAGTTAGGAGAAGGGGCTGAATCAGGGAAGAGCTGAGGTGACTTGGACCTACAGCCACAGAGCCAAGGGTAGAAATCCTCTCCTTAGCCTGGGATTGTACAAACTCCCCTGGCTTCACCCAAGTGCTGGAARGACCCTGGATGAAAATCTGTTGCTGCTCATTAGTCTGGGGTCTGATAACGGCGTCCTGCTGAGACAGACCCACACAACGWGCCCAGAATTGGGGCTATCTTCCCCATGAACAGCAGCTGTGCCCCCTGAGATGCTCCCATGCCTCTGAGATGCTRCTGGGCTAGAAGGACCTCTTTGTTTGTTCTTCCTCATTCAGCCAACTGCTCTGAGATTCCAGAGGTGGAGAATGACTTAGAAGGGGGAAAGGGCTGGGGAGGGGGGGATGCAGATAGCTGGGGTCCCCTCGCGTCCCGAAGGGAGGGAGGGAGACGCGCTCGGGCAGCGGCTGGCGGGGAGGAGGCAGCGGGC
>PTEX01000385.1:0-59912 GCA_003342815.1 Eudromia elegans | reverse complement strand
GGGTCCTGCCCCCCGGGTTCATCCCGCGCTGGAGCCCGCGGGGCCAAGGAGGCTGCGTGGGGACCCTGCTGGACCCTGCCGGCAGGTGGGCGCTGGGGAAGGAGGCTGAGCCGAGTCTGCAAAGGGTTTTCTAGCCCCGGGAGCCTGCGCTGCGGTTTGTCCTGCTGAGATAGAGAGGCTGAGGCAGACGGGGATGGAGGAGAGCAACGGAGTGGAGGGGCAGCTCTGGAGGACGGCGTGGTTGCTTGGGACCTGGGATGGTCCGGAGCAGAGCCGGAGACGCGTTTCCTAGAGGCCTYCAGTACTGCCTGTGGTCTCACTTTGGAAGAGGGCTCTGGATTCTGTGCAGGAAAATAATACAGACCAAGCGGGGAAGAAAACAGACTTGTGCTTGTGTGGGAGCTCAGCAGGCTGTTCCTCTTTCTCACCCCTTCCCTTGTCCGAGCAAGCAATCTGCAGCTCGCCTGTGTTGTGCACGCGTTGGCTAAATGGTGTGCTGAAGAAGGCTGTGCTTTGCCCYAGAGAGCCCTCTTCCCCCGTGCTTTCCTAACGTGCCCGATCTGGGGATGTGAATGTCTAACAAGGCAGCTGTGGAGGAGCAGCCACAAGGAGCAGCTCAACATGGCTCAGGCAGGAAAGTCCCAGCTCCGTGGCCTGGCATCTGCAGGGTGGGTTGAGCAATTGCAGTGTAGGAACAGTACCAAGGAGAGAGCAAGCTCCRGGACTGGAGGATCCTGCCTTCAGCTTCCGTACTAACTGTAGCTTGTATTTTGTTTTTTAAAAACAACCCAGCACCGAAACAATAGGGAAACTGAGTTGGAAGCTATGGAAAAACCTACCTGCGGGCTGTAGATAAAGGTACGGGGTAAACAAACTGTAAAAAACCCAGCACTGAGTACTGAAAGGATTGCAATTATCATACAAGATGAGCCTCAGCATGGCGCAAACCTCCGAGGGGATGATCAGATACCAGCGGAGCTGGGGATGTTCAAAGCAGAGCTACCTGCATGGGAATGTTTATGAACTTAAGCTGTTGAGAATACGGGAGCTATAATATCCCTATCTGCCAGCAGGAAGAGCAAATCAAGCCAAGTGGAGACTCCARCGGTGAGACTGAGCTGGGCTTCGGCTTGGAAGTCAGTTCATCAACGTCTCTGAGCATATCTGCCCTTTCCCATCAAATCTCGCTCTGCCGCCGTGTCGCAAGGCAGGCAGCTYGCAGGGATGTCCTTGCTCTCAGCAGACCCCGTGTTGTTTATGACAAGGGGCAGCCGTATTGCTGGTTGCCCCTTGCCAACTGGGCTTCACCAGGCAGTGCCCTTGCCCGGTCCATMTGTCGTTCATCACCATGGTCGCTGATACAGGGTTATCACTTTCTCTTTAAATTCCTAACCCCACAGTCCTGCTGCTCGGTGCTTTCTGTAGTTCCTGCTGTTTCAGAGCAGTATGTGAGCTCAGGGGTTGAAAGYGGAGGTCCTCTCGCAGCCAGGGCCCTATCCCAAGCCAGCTGGCAAGGCTTTCTGGAATACGCTCAGCGTCTGTGAAGTGACCCAAACGCACCCACATCTGGGGAGAAGCGTGGGGGTTGTCTGGGAAGCGTGATGGGGAAGGGCTGGTGAGCCAAATGCCAGAGGAAGAATGCAGGATCTTTCTGCCACCTCCCTATTTCTTGCTCTATGGAGGAAGCTGCTGTTTTTCTAACTTTTGAGCACTGCAATGGTTGTAGGGTGTTTTCTTTATTATTATTTTTTCCCTTTGGACATTGGAAGCCTGGAGACTTTGTTTAGCCATGATGTAAACCACCATTCCTACTGTTAAAATTCATTCTTACCTAATCCCTCTTCTTCCTCTATGCCAAGTTTTGCAATGAAAACTTTGTGCAGAGCAGCTGGCTTTGCTTCATTGCAAGTCCAGGGGGTTTTGATGGGCAGCACAGTTTCTGAGGCGATTTTAACTCTGAGCACCCATGGCAAATGCTTTGACTCCTGCTCCCTCTGACYGTCCATGTGAGCGCTTAGGGCTAAAGGTTTAAATCTCTTGCCAGAGAGCCCAAGGTGTCGCTGCCATTTAATGAGCCATCCATGGGCGCTGTTTTCTTTCCGTTTCATCAGTGACAACATTAATGGTCACTGTAATTTTAACCTGCCTCTCGTTAATAAGATGAGTGGTCAAGTTAAAAAATACATGCATAAAACGTGTAATCTAATATCAAACATTGTACATTGTATGTGTAACGTATGCAATAATAATACATACTATGTGGGTCAAGTTCTTCACTGCTCTAGGGTCATCAAAGCCAACCAAAGCTACAGTGGATGACAGTGAGCCTGGAGAAATATATTTTATGAACTGTGTTTTAAATCGTCTCCTTAATTAGTTGGTGGCTATCAGTGCTCCTCTTTTCTGTTGTCCTCACTCCWAATCATCAAATTAGGAAAAGAGCAAACACCACCAATAACAACCTGCTGTGCTCTATGAATGTGGATCAGCTCAGGGCTCAGCTGAGGCGCAGGATGAGGTCAACTGTGTTCCCCTTTGCAGTGCATGAATCCACTGTGSTCATGAGTCTGTGCATTCAGCTCCGCCAAGGGTGTGTTCCGCAAATAGTTGGTCTGCTGGAGGCCACGTGCTGCCAAAGGTTGATTAAGGGAGGAGGCAGCAAAGTCAGGGGCAAGGTGGAGAGCAATGTGCTGCAGCAGACTGGGCTGGTTCTTGTTCTCTGCAGATCTGATTCTCGCCCACCCAGTGCAGGAGGCCACATTACTGAGCTGTCCGACTCCTGCCAGAGCATGTTGTAGGTACTAAAAATTGCTGCAGTTTCAAAAGTTACTTGGACAGATTCAAAGAAGAAAAAAACCAAAACAAAAATGCATCAAGAAGTATTAATACAAATCATCATGTCTGATGCAGCAAGTCCCCAGGTAGCTCACTAGAGTTTGGAAAGATGTTCTTGGGAGGCCCCAAGCTTCCCTGTGATCCTCTGCTGCTTCCTTGCCATCCACAATCAAAGATCTACTAAATCAGCTAAATACAGTTCATCTGACCTGCCTTGGCTGTTTTTGTCGTTGTTGTTTTTTAATTTTTARGAGAAAAAAAATGCTTGTATTTTTAAGAGGAAAGGGTTGTAATATGGATATTGCTCCAAGAATGGATGTTCTGTGCTGATCTCCTGTCACAGAAAGTAGGAAAACAGAAGAAAAGTGAKCAGAGCCTTTTCTGCTGGGGACTGGTGAGCCCAGCGATGTGAGATTTGCCCTGGTCACCCAGTGCACCTCAGGCCTTGGCATCCTGCCTTGCCACTGATTTGCCACGTGGCCTTGGACAAGTTGCTTAACCTACTTTTCTTATGTTTTAACCCCAGCTTTTCCATCTGCTAGGCAGTAAGGTGAAGTCCTCCTGCTTTGTCATAGTGGACTGGAGAGATGTGTTAACATCTATCCAGAGCTGGGACTACTTGGGGGTTCAGTGTGCCATGGTCGTTGCCAAGAAATGCCCAGTTCAAGTGCAGACGACTTCTTTTCCCAAGTTTCCTTGGCCTTTTGGGAGCCACTGAATGCTTTCTTGTTCCCAGCAAGGAGGTTGTTGCCTTCGGCGCTGCTGGCATTGCCTGGCTGTTGTGACGTTGTGCGTGGAGCTCCTGGAAACAGTTTGATTGCCTTGAGAAACTTCTTATAACGTGCACTGTAGTGCAAATACCGCTTATCTAGCTTTACGTGGAAAAGTGGATTTAATCAGGGTAAATGATTGATTGCCTTCCCTAGTACGGACAGCCTGTAGTTTGCTAGCCAGCCTTCCTGCGGTGCATGGGAGAAGTGAGTAGCTTGTCACCCAGCTGCTGGAAAGTCTGACTTTTCATTAGCCATCAAGCTCCTAACAACCCCTCAGTGATGAGATAAGTGGGCTGCAGCTGGAGGAAAACCCCGCAAGCAGAAACAGGGAGGAGAGCAGAATGTTAGCAGGGCAGTCCTGGCCGCTTGAGGCGAGCTGAGCTCGGAGGGTTTCCACCGACAGCAGCGTCTCCCGCTGCGTCTTGCTGTGAAAGCCAAGAGAGCTGGATGTGCTCGGTGGCGCCTGGCCCCGGCACTCGGCACCTGCCCAAATGCTGCTAACACAGAGCTTTGACCCCCCGTGCCGGCGCCGTGCTCCTCTGATTGTCCTTCTGCCCCTGTTGTCCTTCAGGAGGGACATTTGGCTGCAGGGGGGACCTTTTGGAAGGTCGATCTGTTTGTTCCTCAGCAGGAATGTTCAGACCCAGCATTGGTGAGGGCAGGGTGGAGGGGTCCTGTGCAGCATAGCAGTGCTTGGAGGAGGCAGTGTGGGGTGGGGATGCTCCTGGGGTGAAGACCCCAGGCGAGGACCAGCAGGTGGGTGTTCCCTCCCCAGGTTGGCCGTGGGCATGGGGCACCTTGCAAGAGATGCTCAGAAGCTTCTGGCCAAAAGAGGTGGAAGCACAAAGCCCATCCTGACATAGCAGCATTTGGGCTCATCCTCCTACACTCAATATTCCAGTGTGGCATCCAGCAGGGAAGGACTTGCTTTTTCTCTTGTCTTGTACCACACATGCTGGAGGTTGTCAGAGCTAGGGTCGCCTCCTGCATGTCCTACCCTGACCACTGGGGTCCTGGAGGTGGCCTGAACCTTAAGCACTTTGGTAGCGAGAGAGGGAGGGAGACACTGAGTCTTGGGGAGAGCACTCACTCATCTCAGGGTGCCGAGATGGCTGCGGTTGCCTTCTCAAACTGATGAATTTGAGAATTTATTATTTATTGCCAGCTTTCCTTGCATAGTCACTGGCAGGTAGATTATTGTGGTTTTATCCCCAGCACATAGATAGGAAGAAAGGTCAACTTGGTGCTCCATCGCTGTGATCTCACACTCACAAACTCTTTCCTGAGTAACTTTTTTGTTTTAGTGAAGGTGAATTAGTCTGTTGCAAGAAAAGGAAATACATGAATTGATATATCTTCATTTGCAATTCAGCGTCAGCAGGAGCTGAACCCTGGAGTCTCAGGAGATATTTCTTTATTTTAGCTCAGTCTTGGGGCTGGCTTTGTTCTGTTGCTCTCGTCTCAGTGAAACAATTGCAGCAGAGGCTGCAGTTGGCAGTCACATTGAGGATCTGCTGGGAAGTTTTGGGTGTCAAAGCCTGAAAGATGGGCTGCTTGAGACAAAGCCTCTTGAATCCCGGTAAGCTAAGAGACTTCATTATCTCCAACCTTGTCTGTCTAGTGTGGGAGCAGATGACCTGCGTCTAAGCTCAGCCTGCCTAATGATATATAGGAGCTCTGAAAATATGTTTTTTCTATCAGTAAGAAACATTCAAAGCACAGCAATCTCTGCAAAATCTGTTGAAAGACTTTCTGCTCCACTTTTTGCAAGAAGGAGGCAAAGCAGCCGAAGAGGGATTTTTCTTTCCCTTCTCTATGGGCTGAGAAAATTTGGCCCAAATTATTTGTCGTTTTGCTTTAAGTTGCCTGGAAAGATCAGTCATTCAAGCTGCTGGTTCCTATCATTCCAGCTTTGGGAGTGAGCCATCTGGAATCAATGGGACCACCGTGATTAACTTTCAAGTAGGGAAAATTATCTTCCTTTTGGATTTTAGCTTTATTTGCTGGTTATTTATTAGAATCCTACTTGAGCTGGAAAAGGGAAAATGTGCAAGGGGGAACATTTGCCAGTGGTTCCTTAAGCTTTTATCAGGCAAAATTTCTCTGGGAATGGTGAGGATAACAAGCAAGGTCCTGTGGCAGATTTATCAATGTGTCCCTGTCCTCTGCTGGACTTGGCTTTGCTGCCGTGATGCCTCCTGCCTGGGGACCTGTTAGCAGCTGCCTCCTTGTCACACTGCTGGGCTGAGCACAGGGCTGGCTCCATCCCGTGTGGCCTGGCTGCTACAGTGTTGGGTTGAATTTGGCTGCGAGAGGGCTTGAGCTCTTCTCCCCATCATGCTGGGATGGATCTCAGGCTGGGAACTGAGGCACGGAAAGCTTATGGAGAACTTACCCGTTACTCAGTTTTAGGCTGTGAATTATCTGGCTGGTGYCCCAGAGCTTCTCATTACTGATGGAGGGAGAGAAATGCATCTGCAGGCAACTGGGGCATGTGAAGACCCTGTTCGGAGTGGCCGTGTCTTCACCCTGGAGGGAACCTGCCTGGTAAAGTTGGGGAATGTGGATATTTTGGCGTGCCTCAGTCGTGGGGAGGCTTTGCCCTTCCTGTTGTGGGTGTTGAAGAGTTAATTGAACTTAAACTGCAGATGTTCCCTTGGGAAGGCAAATGTATCATGAWGCAGAGGCAGGATGAGAAAGCGTGAGTCAAATCCATCGAGGTGCTGTTGAATTACACGTGTTTTAAAATCCTGCACTGCAGTGTGCCTGCCACTGCTGCTCTTCTCATCACCTCACCTCCTTTTGAAGGTAGGGAACTCCTCGGGAAGGTTTTCTGCATCTTATCATCAGGTCTTTGGCCCATTTTCTTGCTTTTACTTGGACCTCCAAATTCAGAAAAGGGAAAAGTGGTCTCTCTTAGTCTCTTCAGGAGGTCAGAAAGAGGAGGAATGGTTTCTGTTTACCAGCAAGGACGACTCCTTTTCATTTTCTTTCTTTTTTTTTTATRTCTTAGATCTTGCAGAACTTGGAAAACTTGTCAGTGGCCCAAGCATGACTGAATGGGGAAGGGCACCAGGGCAAGGGAGGAGACAGAACAACTAGACAAGGAAGGGACTCTCAGCTCGAGTGAATCTCTTCAGATGTTTAATAAACCTTTTGGTGACAGAGTCCCGTGGGCTGTTCATCCATGCAAGCCCCTGACTGAAGTAAAAATAGCTGCCTCCCTGGGGCTTTCCTAACACTCGAATGCTCTTGCATATGGCTGGGTATTTATGACTCTTCTGAGAGTGACTTCTCATGAGGTTTAGCTCTCTAAAGGTCAGGCATCTGATCCAAGTTGGTTACCCAGGTGGCTTTAMGAGTTGCTAGAGAAAGATCTGCACTTCCAGATGACATCTCTCCTCCAGGTACTATTTCCGTGGTATTCTCAGGGTGCAGGATGCATCCCATATTCCCTATGTCCTTTCAGACACCAGGAGCAGGAAGGAGATTCTCCCCACAGCTCTGAATCCTTGAAGGGGAGATCACAACTCTCTGTTCCTCTCTCATGGGGCTGTGGATGAGCTGGGGGATGCACCTTCATCTGCAGATGTCTTTTCATGGCATCCTTTGAGCCCTGCAGAGCAGGGCTGTGTCTCCTCTCTCTGTTCTTTGGCACAGCAATCCGTGCCATTCGGCGTAATRGTCTATTAGCTGGACACATGCTACAGCAATGGTTGGAGAAGAGGTCTTAGAATTACTTGCTTGTCTCCTAAACAGTGCCTTAGGTGTTGCTGGTGGCTTTTTCCACCTATAAAATCATGTTTCTCCCATATGGCTTTCAGAATGTGAAATCCAGTTAACACCCTATAAATACGCTAAGAATGAGGTACTTTCAGGGGGTTTTGTGGTGCTACCATTCAGCGTTTCTAAGAGATGTTTAATGCATTAACTGGCAGAAGTGGTGTCCAGTGATTTATAAAGGAGATAGACCAGATTTTGGAGGAAAGCTACTCATCAAAGAGTAGGAGAGAGCTCTTGGGAAAAATGCAAAAGGAGCTTTTCCTTCACTCAGAAACAGTTGTCAAAGAGCACATAGTGTTGTAGCAGCTTATTGAAACATAAAGCACTGTTAGTGCAAAGTGTTGCTGCTAAAGTGAGGTGCCAATGTACCCCACAGCACAACATGTGGTTAAATGGCAGAATGATAGGAAGRTCAAGAAAAATGCTTAGGAAGAGCAAATGACAAGTAGAAGATGATCTGTGAGGCAGAAATGTGGTTATAAAACTATGCCCTTCCTGACAAAGAGCAGGTTTGGCAATGTTGATTCAYGTGTGTCCTCTGTAGCTGTGTCTCCCCACATACCAAAAGGCAGTAACCACACTATTCTGCTTTTACATAGTGCTCTGAAACCTAAAGAAAATCCTGCTCAGAAGAATCAACGTTGTCAAAACTGTTCTTCCTCAATGGAGGACAGACCAAGTCTTTATTCCTGTTTAGGGCTTTGGCCATTTGTGTTAATAACAATCCTTGARTTAAAGAGAAGCCCTTGGTTACTAGGAACCACACTGAATAGTTGAGCTTTACCTATGGAAACACCTCAGGAGAACGGGCCAGACTTGCTCCTTCTGTGGAGCGTATTGGGATTTGCGAGGATCTTAGCTCTTTGAGCTCTGTTTGACAGCACAGCCCTCACCTCCCTTCCAGGTCCTTCCATACACTCCAACCCTGTTTGCTGAACTGTAACARGAGGCAAGTTACTGTAATTGGTTTTGGTGGTGCTTGAAAGCGGATGCCTCTAAAACATTTCAGCAGTGAGTTGACAGATCCTTTCTTCAGATAATACATTTTTCTTGATGGAGAGGGTGGGCTAGGGTTGTTGTAGCCAGCTCAAACGCATGACAGTTCCCACATGCTGTGCTTCCTTTTAAACACCCACATGCCCTGCTTTGATTTTTAAGTTTGTGCAGCGTCAATTAACTATCAGGGGAAAATAGGTTTTATGTATGCCAGTGTAATAAATGCCTCATGACATCAATTCAAGGATTTGTACAGTAAGTCTCCAGAATTAAAAAAAAAAAAAATCATAAAAATGCATGAAGAGTATAGCAAAAAGAGCAGAGATAGACAGGTAATTGTGTGGGATTAGGCTTGTGACTGCTGAGTTATAGCTCTTGTTTTCCCTTCCTTTCTTCTGTATCTTTCATTTCCAAAGGAACTCACCTGCCTTGTAGATCATCATCCATTTTGAAAGGTGARCTCATCCAAAGACTTTGCTGCTGCCCTTGCTGGAGAGTTTATTTTCCTACGTTCTTCTTGCCTTGTTCCTCTTCCTCCAAAACATGGATGAATTTGCAGGAAGTGCTTGATACTTTCAGTTAGGGAGCTTCAGAGGCACTTTGGTAGAACCTTCTTAAAACTTGGGGCAAAGTATCCAAATCCTTGAAATATTTAGGTGCCCGAATCACCTTAAGCATGCTACAGGCTAGGCTGAMCTATTGCTACCTATGTATCTTTACACATCCTGGCCTGGTGTGTCTGTAAAAGCAGTGGAAACTCCTAAGCCGTTTAAAATTGGATTCACTTCACAGAGGTACAAGAATGAGTAAGTTGGAGTGACCAGTTGGACACAATTCTCTTATTGATAAGGTAAGTGATTAGTAATAAGATCATTGTGTCCTACTGGTCACTGGAAGTCGCTGGTGATGGAGGGATCTCAGGCGACTGACTTATCTTTCAGAAATGTGATTTGCTAAAGCTGAAGCTACGTGAGGTTAGTCTGCTTCTTAAAAGGGAGACGTTTGAATCAGAGCTGGGAAATCAGAGCTGCGATGACTACTGGGAAGCTGAGGTTGTGATTGAGGCCTGCGAGGTTGGTGCTCTCCAGGGAAGGGGAATCTTCAGCCAGGCTTGTGGCACATGGATGTCCATGTGACAGCCATGTGATCAGCATTTTGATTTACAAAATGAAAATGATTTATCTCACCAATAATTCTCCCTGAGATGTCAGTCTTTTTTTTATTTATGTTTTCTTTATTTTATTTTATATAAAATAGTACTCGTGCTCAAATGAAATGCAAGTATCCAGTTGTCCCTGTTGTGTAATTTACTTTAATTTTTCTTCTTGTGGAGACTCTGGTTCTRTGGGGGKTTTTTTCTTGCCTTTTTTTTTGGTATTTTTTTTTACAACAGAAAATGTCTTTTGACTGGAGAATCAAATATGCTGGATGTTCGCCTAAGGAAAAAATAGCGTAGATGTTCTCATGTAATTTGAGGATGTCTGCAAAAAGCTAATTGCTATCTTGTGTAGTGATGTCATCAGTGGAAAGGCAGCTAGTCCCTGTGATCCTAGGAGCTATTGTTCATAGGCCTTTTCCTGACATTCCTCACCCTCATGAACATCAGTTTTATATAAGGAGAATAAATCATCCATGCATTCGGCAGGAAGAGTTTTGATCTATCTTCAGCCTCTCCCCTGGTCCTCCTGACAGGTACCATGGGCTAATTTTACATATATATTTATGTGTGTTTATATACTCATGTATAATAAATATGTGTATATATTTTATATATGAACACACAATATATAATGATATATATATATATATTTGCAGGTTAGGATTTCAAATTAATAATGACTTCTTTTTAGCATTAGCAATGTGGTTCTGGTCAACAAATGGTTTTAGTTTTCCTTGGCTTTCATTATGCTGCAAGAAAATTTGCCAGTGTCCATTACACAGCGGAAGAAAGTCCTCATCAGTTCCAGTGCAGACATAAATGCAAAGTAGTTCTAGCAAAGGTTTTTTTTTTATCTGGTATCGATAATCTCCTCTAATGTGGCCTTCATGTCTGGATTTGCTTTGGATTTTCACTTGTTGGACTCGAAGTATTCACCTCTGTCTACACTAGCGAGTGAGAAGGAAGTAGAAGCCTGTGGGCTGAGTTGTGCGGGCATCATGTACACACATGCTGCAGGAGAAAAACTGAAGGATGGCAATCACATCAGGATTGAAGTGATTTGTTGATTTATTAACGACCTGTGGACGTAGGTGCATAACAAGCCTGCTGGGAGGTGGGAGATTCTGGACACATGAGTCCTTTATTGCTATAAGGAGGGAATAAACCAGCCCTGAGGTCTCCCCAGTTGTGCTGGGCTGAGGCCTCCCCCACAGTGACATTCCACAGCTTCCCAGAATTTCCCATCTGCCCATGAGCTGCTTCCTTGGTGCTTGTCTCACCCAGGAGGAGCTGGGAGGTGCCTGTTGGTTACCATGCATAGAGGGACTTCCTTGCTCATGCTGGGCAGCTGCAGAAGCCTTGGGGATGTGGCAAGGTTGGCCAAAGAGTGGTGGAAAGCTCCTCCTTCCCTGCATCTCCTCCTTCCCTGCAGAAGAGGCAGCCTCAAAGGCAAAGAGCAGCTCTTCTGCGGTGCTGGCGCAGCCTTACACGGCTGGACCAGGGCACTCACAAGTCTGTTCCCCGTGCGTGGATTGAATTCCAGCGGGGATAGCTGGAAACACCAAGGATACCGACAGCTGCTTCAAGTGCTTTGCTTGCTCGTGCAAGAGTGCAACTTTGGATGCTGCAAGCCGCCGTGGTGACGTGAGGATGTGCTTCACCCTGCTGCTTTTGCTCCCTCATGCTGCCTGCAGGCTCTTTTCCCTGAGACATGTCCTGCCTCTGCGAGTGCTTCTCCCACCCTCTCCCCCTCCTTCCCTAGATCCTAGGGAGCCTCCAAACAAATCCTGGCATTTCAAAAGGCCATTTTCTCCCTCAGCCTACATGTCATTTTGTCCCCCAGCCTACATGTCAGCACTAATCTGGGGACAAACAGCCACATTTATAAAAAGAAAAGAAAGAGTCGGCTCCCACTCTTGCAGCATAATGCAAGGGGCCTATTCCAGCATGCTGAGGATACTGACGGAATTCTTTTCCGGACAAAGAGGTAATTGATGAACTAGGTCAGGCTGGGAAGGGATAGTACATGGGAAAAGTTCGGAACAGAGAGGCCTCTGAAAAGAAAGCGGTTCCCTGAGGAAGGGGCACCTCCCAGGCAGCCAGCCTTGCCCTGAGGGGACCTGTCGTGGTGCTGCTCCAGTGGGAAGGCAGCACTTTTCTGTGCTTCAGCTGGAGACTCTGAAGAAATACACTTCCTTTGGCTCTCTTATCAGTTGGTTACAGTTTGGCAAAGCAGCAATTGCAAGTGCTATTCGTGGCAGACTGTAAAGACTAGCTGGGATCTTGGGGCAAAGGGGATCTGTGAATGTCTACCTTAAGTGAAAACTGCTTTGACAGCTTTGCAGCTGACAAGTGGTTGTTTAAARTTACCCAAAAAATGGTGCATGACTCAGGTCTCGGTTGAGCAGTGTCAGAAGCCCGTTTTCTACTCCCTCTGGCTTTGCTTTGCCTGTGTCTTTGGAAGTAACTGGAAGCAAGTAGTATGTTGGGGGGACACATGGCATATAGCCTTGGAGGAGTGTGAACTTGATGCTGTAAACAGCAGAAATAGGGATGGAAAAAGGGGAGTGTAGAGGAAACTATGAGAATCAGAACAGTAGAATAGGAAGATAATTTTGAAGAGGGAGCTGGAGGCATGGAAACAGATTCAGGTTAGGAAGAAAAGAATATGTCGAAATGTGGCGTTAAAGAGGGATGCTGGGGCATTTCCTTGCTAAGAGATTTTTGAGGGGCCTTTAACAGACAGAAAGCACCTGCTGAATAAGGGTAGCACACTCAAAGCCCCCATCCTCTGGCTGCAGTGGTGGCCAAGTACTGCCTTGAGCTCTGGGGTAACCATTGTGCCTTCAGTATGTGCTGAGTGACCTTTATTAAAAGTCCAKTTTAGACCAAGTCAGTTTTAACCCAATATATCCTAGCTCAGTGAGGCAAATTCTTCAGACTTTTCGTGRGATGCTGGAACATGTGTAGAAGATGATGCATCCTATCCATCCTGGACCCTTAAAATGTGTAAGTGGACCTGTGGTAGCTTGACATCTTTAAATCCTRAAGAAGTCCAGATAAAATCTACACAAAGCAAGTCAGCCCAAGGTGATTTATTGGAAGGAAGAAGGCCAATGCTTCTAGTGCAGCGTGTGGCACTTCATGGCTGTGTTTTATCTTCTCTCCCTTTACTCTTGAGGTTTCATCCGGAGCAGGTATCTACTGCAGTTATTTGTTTGACATGTGAGTGCTCCTTTTGKCTTACTGTAACATATGCTGTGTTTTAGCTGCTGCCCCAGGATGTGCGAGACAGGGCTGATCRCACCGGAGCCTGCTAGCCCCATGCAGTACTATGGCGAATCATCTGATACCTACTACCACGTTGACCGCTGGCAGAGGCTCCGCACGGCTGTCAGGAAACTGGAATTCTGGGAAAACTTCAACGCCGAGATGATAGGTAGTGGCTTCTTCTCCAAGGTCTACAAGGTAAAAATGCTATGAGTAACCCAATGTAGTGAGGGGCAGTTGCCTTGACGTGCAAGCAGCCCTTGACCTGTGTGGGAGCAGCATGGTAGTTGGCCAAGGGTCTGTGTAGACAGTGCCCCATCTCAGGCACCCATCCTGCAGTCTGTTTCTTGTCTTCCTCCTTCCCTGCTCACTCTGGCAAGGTTTTTTGGAATAAGTAAAGGGATGTGCATCCACAAGACATCTTCTTCAATGTGCATCTCTTTTCTACTAGAAGCATTGAAGGGTTTTATCTGCCTTTCAAAGAAAAAGGAGAAAGGAGAGGTCCTAGCTGAGCAATGTTCATTGATACTATAATCTACGAGTACAACAGGCTTGTCAGAGTTAACTATGGATACTGGGTAACACTAGGATGAGCTGAGGGGTTATTTATGCTCTGTGCATGTTTCGTTGCAAAAAATAAAGTAAAACATATAGGGAAAAAAAGAATGCAAAATTAAGCTGTGTGTATCCCATAATACTTGTTGCCCATGCTTCATGCAGACACCAGCTCCTCTATCCCTCTCTTGGTGCCTTGCTGTGCACGGTAGAGTGATGCTGGAAAGCAGCAGGGGACCCTGTGGTTGTGTCAGGCTGGGAAGGGTTGCTGGTCCATTGACTTTGACCTCTGCTGCCTTCTTGGTAGGAAATGAGAAGTAAGCACAAGATCCAGGGTGCTGCTAGCTTTGCTTCCACTCCAGTGCTTCTGCTCAGCCCAAGAGTRCTTTAACATCTCACCAATGCTTATTTGAGGTGAGCAGCCCTCTGTGATCACTTTGTTAGGAATAACAAAGAGAAAAGAGGTGCTTTGCATTAAGCTTTGCATTAGGAGGTGAGACTCCGGCCTTCAGCGATGGAGCTGCTGCTTGCAAAGTAGTTTGCAAAGCAAATGTTCTTTGCTTTGAGTGTGGTGAGGTTTACCCACTTGTCATCTCACTTCTCAACGGCCTTCCGGGATGTAGCTTCTCACACTGACCTTGTTAGCTGGGATGTGGCACACTCAGTAGAAACAAATTTTGGTCGTGACTCTATCATCTTACTCTTAGCTTGAGCAGGCATCTCATTGGACTGGACATCATGATCATATGAGCATATGTTTCTCCAGGACCAACACAAGATGCTACTGCCAAAGCAATAATTTGATATTACTTTATGTGAGATCCTTTGGTGATATAAGCAGGTGTGGCCTTGTTGAAGAGGGACCGGCAGGCTTGGAATCACAAAAAGCATTATAGGCAAATTGGACGGATCACTGCATGTCGCTTTCTTAAGCATGTCTTTGCTAACCACCTCCTCATCCTCTGCTGTATATGTAACCAGCAGGTGAACTTCAGGCTCAGAGAGAGTGAAAATGTTCAAGGATCTCCAGCCAAAGGTCTATGGCAGCTCTTCTCACACTGGAGCAATGYATGACACATTGCATGACTACAACCTTCCTCCAGTAACTACTTTCCCCACCTACGCAGTGTGCTGTTACCATTGCTTTCTCTTTCTTYTATCTAACAGATTTTCATAGTAACAGTTGCTGTTTCCTCTGCATTTGGCATTTGAATCCCTGGCAATGAATGAGATTCCAGTAGTAGGCAGGTTGGAGGCACAGATCGTGAATGGAAGTGAACTAAGATTTTGAAATTGATGGAGAAGTTGTAAGGGGGAAAAAATTCTTGAAGGAAATATTACAGGTCAAAAAGGTCAGAAGACAGTGGAGAAGGATTTAGGATTGTCCTTTGTGGAGAAAAATGTGACATTTGTCTGGGGACTCAAGTGCAACTGTAGCCAAATGCTCAGTTTACTTGTGTTCTTCTTGGGTCAGCTGGACTCCTTTGRACTTTCAGCCCTGATTAGCAGCATTCCTGCTGCATAGCATCACCCATGATGGTCCTTTGAAGGTTTTTGCCAATGGATGCTATCTTTCAAAGAGCTCCTACAGGTAGGATAGCACCTCCTCAAAGCCACATTTGTGATGGTGGCACTCAAGCACTGCTAGTTGTTTTTGTTATCTCTTGTCCTTCAGTGAAGCCCACATTTAGGGGTCTTTCTATGTAGATTGGCTAAAGAAAAAAGATTCACTTTTTGTGACTAGGAAACAAGCAACTTGGGCATGGCTGGGTATAAGGTATTGCTCTTTCTTCTCCGCCTTAGCTTCCTGATGTAGAATATTTCAAGTAGGAGTTTCTCCTGGAGAAAAATGTTGGTGAAATTTCGTGCTATCTGGTGTGCAGGGATGTGAAAGGCTAGAAAGCAGGAGAGGAATGCAAAGTTAATTTTATTTTTTGGGACTGCTTTAAAGTGCTGGWCAAGAGGAAATTATTTTTCTATGGCTCTCCCACTCTGTGTCATTCTGCAGCTTTGAAGTGTCAGATTTTCTTCTTTTACAAAGAGAACTTTAATTTTCTTCTTATCTACTCCATCTTAGAAGTTTGTTCTCAAATTCAAAGTAAGGATCTTGATGGAGAGTGAGTCTGATAGGGTCAGAGAAGGAAATCATCTCCTGCATCTAAGCTAATAAAAGAAGAAGCTGACAGAAGATTAGGACTGGATTAAAAATTAATAAAGCAAAGAGACATATGTCACAGAACAGTAATGGCTAGCATTATGAGACTGCTTCATTATCCTGATTATGGAGCCTGCGATGAGCTGCTGCTAGAGTGAAAGAAATCAACAAATTAAACATGAATAATAGAGGAAGGTCATGAGCTGATRAAGTCCTCAGTCACCACTTGACACTACAAACTTTGTGCACTCTCTGATGGGGTTGTCATGTCTGTAGACAAAATGATGGGTGTTATTGCTGGAGCTAGTACCTAGTGAGAGTAGGACTGGTCTCATGGGCTTGACAGTGTTCTCTGTTTCATTTCTTAGGTACAAGTGTATTCCTTCCTCACTGCACTGCTGCACAGAGCTATTAGATAGACTTTTTTCCCCGCAGTTGTTTAGTCATCCCATATACATTTCATATCCAAATCAAAGCATAGAAACCAAGTCAGGAACTTGGAAAAAGTYTGAACAGATCTAGCCTCTTTTTGTGTTTCACTATTCATTTCATCTCTCTCCTTTCTCTTTGCTCATCTCTCCCACCACTGTTTGGGTGGTGTCCTTGCTTTTTGGTGATTTCTTCTCTGTTTTGCTGAGTTTAGACTAGACTGGACTTTTCATTCCCATGGATGCTCCCTGCACGTAGATACTCCTCCAACACTCATCTACTCTACCTGCTCCAGGGCARTGTATCCACCTGGAAAACACAACCTTAAGTGGAAGCTCAGTGCACATCTCTGCTGGAGTTTGTGCAGAGCTTATAAGTCTCATTAGCTCTTAAAGCTTTTCAAGCTTCCAGATTGCTTTTGTTTGTTGTACTCTGTCTTGGGCATAAGGGTACACATTTGATAGCATCTTTTATAGTTATATCTGTATAGTTACAATTAATAATCATTTTGATGTGGTTACCGACTCTCAATCTGTGATTATGAAGTTCCATTAGGTGATCCTGTCAGGACTCTGGATTCTTTATGACCCATCTGAATACGGAAGCAATGCTTTTCCAGCAGTAAGCATCAATTATCAGGCTGCATTTCTTCAGGAAGGAAGCAGCGGTTCATGTTGCTCCCAAGACAATTTGTTTTGTGACCCYGATTATAGTGAGGCTTTCTCTTTTTCAGGCCAGCTGAGTCTTACATGTAGTTCTTTGTTCTCCTTAGTGATCCTGGTAACCTTATCCATAAGTAGCCTCCTGGAGAGCAGTGGGCACAGGCTCTGGGGTTAAGAGCACTGCTCTTAAGCCAGTTCAAGTTCAGTGTTTAAACTATTTTGATCATAAAATAAACAGGAAGAAAAAAGTAATTAGGTTAAACATGCAGCTGGATTCTCTCTTTCCCCTGAGACAGTTGTCAGTACATCACTCTTGGCCATATCTGGTAYATGGCTCTCCTTAAAGCAGATGTTAACTGTGAATGGAAATGCCAAAAGTATCATGATGCCCCATGGTGTGATCTGGAAACTGCTGTTTGGATCTGCWACCCAAATGTTGTGAACATTTGAGAGAGCTGAGATCCTGCATGGTCCTCTTGGGGATGAGCACCACAAAATCCTGGTATGTCCAGCAGCCCACATCAAACCCCCATGTGCAGTACTGCCCTATCCTAATACCTCCAATGCAGATAGAAGATTTCCTCCCCCAAGTGCCTGCTTCCATCTGCTACATGTTTTAAGGTGGGGAACAGGTTTTTGTTTTCTGTCCTGTGGCTTCCAATAGGCTGCCAGAAGGAAGTTGTGGGAATGAAATAGGTCTTTTGATCCACAGCAGACTTTCAGGTTAACATATGACTGGGAAGACTAGGTATGGATCTTCCATTTTAGAATGTGAGGGAGACRTGATCTGACTCAACACTTCCTTCATTGTGTTTGGGCAGCAGATTCTGGGTGCAGAGGGCAACTGGTCATGGGAAGGGGTCCAGGAGTCTACAAGGAAAAGAATCATGGCCAGCAGCCCCGTGCGGTGATCAGATCCAGGCAGGAAAGGRTCAGGAGGGCTGGGAAGAAGGATTTAAGACAAAGACACAGGCTGTGATTGGGAAGGGACATTGAATGGAGGGCACTGGGGACATCTCTRTAGTACCTCAGTGTAAGTATAAGAACTGCTCTGGCCAAAGTTTCACTCAAATTTTGGCTGCGGATGAGAGTTGTGATATGCTGAGGAAGAGGAGGCCTGGCTGCTCCCAGGTGGCAACACTGCAATGCAGCATAAGTGGAAAGGCCAGTACCTTGCAATTGTACAAACAACTCTGCAAAGTTCCTGGCAACAGGAAAATGTAATCTGGGCCTTTGTCTGGGAAGGGATGCCATTTTCAGAGGAGCTGGCAGACCTCTGGGAGCTAAGAGATGTCCTACTCCAAACTTGGCTCTAGGTGACCCAGGCTGCCACTTGCAAAGTGATGGTGGTGAAGATCTACAAGAATGATGTGGACCAGGAGGTGATAATCCGTGAGATCAGCCTGCTCCAGAAGCTGTCCCACCCCAATATTGTCAGGTGAGCACATCACCTCGCCTTGAGTGGTGGGGACTAGTTCAAGCATGCCTCAATGTCTCTAAGGCAATTCTGTGATAAGGAGTTGAATTGAACCCTTATGACTTGCCTGTTTTCTGGTGTGTCCTTCATCCTTAGGTACCTTGGGATATGCGTGAAGGATGACAAGCTATACCCCATTCTGGAGGTAAAGGTTTCTGCTTGTAAGTGTGCTGCGGGCAGGCAAGGACCSTTCAGTTCTTTGCCAGAGAGGATGGTAGATAACCTGAAATGCACATCTGGGCTTCTCTCATACCTTGGCCTGTGAATGACTGATCTAGCAGGATTTCTGGGTGCTTGCACAGGCTTTTCGTCCTCTCCCATCCATAACTGCTCACAGCTAGAGTGAAGCACTGCTACTGCAGTGCCAAGAGGTTCAGGTATAATAGCCAAGAGATGTCTCACATTGGCCCAATGCCATCACAGGGCCAGAATGGACCATCCTGGGAGTAAGTAGAGGAGCCAGGAGATGGAATGGATGGATTAGAAATCAAGAAGACACAGGCTGGCAGGCATAGACACAAGGTGGCTCTGGCGTTGTGGTGTAGCATAGAGTAAAAGCCCAAATGGTGCCTAAAGAAAAATGTTGAAGTAATGACAGTGCAGCATAGCACACATCGCACTGCAGGTGAGACCAAAWGTGGAGTTCCCAATCCTGGTGACTGTTTACAGTCACAGGTGACAGATGTTTACATATAGGGTCCAGAAATGCCTGGGACCAACTCCAGTACCTCCCATTTTTTTCCCTCTATTCACAGTATGTGAATGGGGGATGCCTAGAGGAGCTCCTGGCAAGCAAAGACATCGCTTTGACCTGGAAGGAGAAAGTGGACTTAGCTTCTGACATCACTAGAGGCATGATCTACCTGCACTCCAAGAACATCTACCACCGGGATCTCAACTCCAAGGTACACAGCTGGAAAGGAGATGTTACCCCTGAGCTGCTGAAGGCAGGCTGAGTCAAGGGAATTCACAGTAACATTTAGGACTTAGTGACTGTAACCAGTAGGCGTCAGGTCTCATGTTCATCCTCTGTTCTGTGTTAGCCTGAAAAATCCTTTAATTTCAGTGCATTCATCACTTGTCAAGCAGGAAACCCAGACAGAAATAAATATATTCCTCCTAGTGTGCTTGCTGTCAGAAAAAGAAGTAAGTGGAAATGTGGGCAGGATTATACATGATTTTCTCTGACTACAGTTGCAAGAGAAGCTCTGCACAACTTGCAATTTTCTTTTCCTGGTCACTGTAAGTAGGAAGCTGCTGTTAGTAGAAAGGTAGTTATAACCTCTGTGAGCAAGCATTGCGTGGGGTGGTGCTCTCTGCATTCAGAGCAACACTGGCACCCTGAGGATGTGTCTCCTTCCATATGCGGTGGGAGATCGCACATCTTGTACCCTTATGCTTCAGTCCACATATATAAATTAGTGACCTCCTCAGCAATTTCACACTTTGTCAGCATGCAACCAGTGAAGACTGGTGTCTGAAGACAGGCCAGTGGCTTTGGGTGTAATGCAGAGGCACATCGTATTTTTGGTATATTGACCTTCTATCTGGAAGGCTTGCCTTCTTCCATCTGGACATGCGGCACTTGGGTAGTGGCAGGTAGCGGGGTGAGTCTTTGCCACTCTCCGATGTGTTTGTAGGGATAGCCTATGATGTGACTGTTGCTCTCCTACTGATGTGGGGGTAGCAATATGATGAGGCAGTGCCTTGTTGTTGATCACTCTTGGGCAAAACCTACCCTTTGACTCTTCATGTGCATCACCAGCATGTCCACAATATCAGAGAGAGAGGGTTGCATGTGAGTGTGGGGGTTGGCCACGAGCCTTGACCATATCTGAGTAATTTGAACCCAGAGGCTGGCCTGATCATTTATGGAAATGAAGCTTGCAAGTCATTGCAGTTGATGCTGTTTGATTAGTGGTGTATCTCTTACAGGCTCTTCCTGTCAGTGCTCTGTGAGCTTTTTAAAGGAAACTTGAAATATTGATGAAGCAGTGGCAAAGCCAGTCAAGCATTACAGTTTTGAGACATCAGCATAGGAAGCAAACCTGCTTTTTAAATCTCACAGCTGTTTGTTTGCTCAGGTACTAACCATGAAATTGTGAACACGTGTGGAAAACTAGGTAATAGCCTGGTTCATTCTGACCACAGGTCTCTTGGCCAGTGCGCCAAGTTATTTGAGATGTAATTTGCTATTTGGTAAGGACAAGCTCAGGAGTTTTCCAGGTCTTCCCGTGGAAAGTTAGTGAGGGTCTTAGGTTACTGCCTATTATGTCTATTTGCTGTAGTGCTTGAGCCCTGGAGAATTTTGCCCTTCCCCAGGAATCCTGAGCTTTCCTATAACGATGGTGTCTAAAAAGATGCGAGAGGGACAAGTATATGTATTCACTTGAAATCTGGTTGTTAGTGAGAGCAATGTGCAGACTCTCTTCATCGTTTGTGTTAACTCTTTTAGAAAAGATGCTAAGGAGGAAACCCTGCAGGACCGAACAGGCTGAAACCACTAACATTTTCAAGAAACCTTGAGAGAGTTCTATAGAAATGGTTCCATAAAGAAACCAGCCAGTGTATGACTGAAGAGTAAACCATCTTTATGTGTTGTTTGGTTGAAACTGATTTGTCTAGAGATTATGCAACCTGATCTATAATGAACATAATCTCTCTTTGAGTCTATAATACCTGACAGCCCAGCTTTTCCTTTGTACTCTGCATGAATGTACAGGGCACCGCAAACCCTAGTGAGGACCTAGAAGGGTAACAACCATCATTTAAGGAACATGTAATCCTGGTCAGAAAGAAAGGTTGTGGTTGTAATCCTGCACACCTTTCTTTGAGCAGTGAGCAAAGCTGAAGTACAAACTTTTGGATCTGTTTCAGATAAAAGGGTTTGGAAAAACATGTCTCTGTCAAGCAACTTTGCAGATAACAGTCCAGGTTTCTTAGGACCAATGTTCAGTTCTCAGTCTTTGACCCAGCAGGGAGGTGGAGGTGCTGTGGTGGTGAATGGGCAAAGGTCTTCATAATGAGGTCTCTTGCCAGAGTCCAGGCATGTAATGAACAGTGAACCAGAAGTCTTCTGTGGACACAGGATGAAGAACAGTTCATTCAGAGGATGTTTTTGGACATCAGATCTTTCCACATGAAGTTGATTCAGGTCTAGCATCTGCTCCATGCACATTAGTATGTCCTGCCAGGATGATAAAGATATCTGACAAGGACAGAATCTGTAACAGTTAGGTGGGACTGAGTGCTGGTGAAGCACCATATGGTAAAATTGCCAGACTCTTACTTGCTTGGGCATCCCGTACTATGTCTTCTTGGGCTGCTTTCAGAACTGTCTCATTCGAGTAACGCCACGGGGCCGTGAAGCCTTGGTGACTGACTTCGGGCTGGCCAGGGAGGTGGTGGAGCTGCCCATGAAGAACGTGGAAAGGAAGTTGTCTCTGGTGGGCTCTGCTTTCTGGATGGCTCCTGAAATGCTGCGGGGAGAGCCCTATGACCGGAAGGTATGCAACTGCTTCCCAGCAACTTGCTGAGCTTCCCTCCTCAGAGCTCCTGAGTGGGCATGGGGAATTGTCTCCTCTGCTTGTTGGTGATATGTTCCAACAGCAAGAAAACCTTTCCCTCATTACCTGGGTAACTTTGTTCTGGTACCCTTTGCTTGATAATGCTCTGTTTAGACTTGAAAGTTGCTTATGTGGCCTTGCTAAGTTACTCTTAGACTCTTGAACTCTTAGAGGAATGGATTCCTACTTTGGATAAAGACAGGGAAGTGTCTCCCAGGAAGATGATGGAGGAGTTGCAGCCCAGTTAAACTGTTGTAAGCTGCTTATGGAGCATGCAGAGCTATGCTTGGAGTGCCAACTCCATTGAATGTGTTGAACAAGGGCATGGGAGCGCTTTTTCCAGAGAAGGAACCAGAACCCAAATCAGGTTTTATGTTTCTGCATGGATTCAGAAACCCAGCAGAACTTCAGCTCAGTAAGAGGTGTTCACTTCCCCCATCTTCAAAAGACCTTTGATGTGTTTTGCATGACTAATAAAACTATATCATCAATACTGTGCTTTCTGATGCCTTCTGTGCACACCTGATCTCCCTCTCTCTAATCCCTCCTGCAGGTGGATGTGTTCTCCTTTGGCATTGTCCTTTGTGAAATCCTAGGCAGGATACCAGCTGACCCTGAAGTACTTCCCAGGACTCAGGTAAAGACTTCTGGAGCCAAGTTTAACAACCCGCTAACCATTGTAGCAGATCATGGCTTCTCACTGGACAGTATGGTCTTGAATCTAGGACAGTCAAATAGTGTGATGCTGTGTGTATGTGCATATACACACAGGTGTGCAAGCTCTGGTTTCTCACTGGCGTTTTTGGTTGAGAAATCTTATTTAGTCAAGACTGCCCAGAGAGGTTGTGGAGTCTCCTTCTTTGGAGGTCTTCAAAACCGGCCAGGATGGCACCTTGTGCCATGTGCTCTGGGTGTCATGTGCTCTGGGTGTCCCTGCTAGAGCAGGGGGCTTGGACTAAATGATTGCTAGAGGTCCCTTCTAACCTTAACCATTCTAGGATTCTATGAAGAGTGCCTTATTTAGGCAAGAGTGATCAAGATCAGTTTCAGTAGCTTTGCTAGATGTTTATCTAGCCACTTGAGATAAAATATTCTTTATTATGGAATATTTAATTTGGCTGTGACAAACCAGCTTTTACATTGAAGTGGCAGGTTAAATAAAACTGTCATGATGAACCTGTATTTGAAATGAGCTATGTTGAAATTAATAGATACTTCATGTGGAAACAGTGGACTTTTCTAGAAAACTTTTTTTTAAAAAATATTTGCAACATTTCCCTCCCACAAAGCATTATGCTCGTTTATTTTTGTCCTGAACAGGGGTGAAAAATCCAGCAGGAAAACAGCTTCTTTCCAAACAAACTTGTAGGAACAAAACAAAGAATTTGTAGTGAATGGAGACTGAACAAGAGCTAGAGCTCTATCTGTGTTCACCAGATAAATGAAAATTATGTATGAGGGCTGTGGAGGGGTGAAGCTGTAGTTGTGGAAACAGCTGGCCCAATCCCACAAATTCTTGGTTCTTGCTGGATAATCGGATTATCCTTGGTTCATGACCTTAGCGTTCACTGCTCAACACCTTATCTATTGCTGATTCCTCTACAGGTGCTGATTCCTTTTCCAACTCTGTGGCTCTTGTTGCCTTGGTATCTGTATTTTTTTGGGGAGGACACATATTGTGTAGCAGGGAGAGCACAGGGTCAGCAGAAGGTTCCTGCAACTTCTCCTGGTTCTGATAATGACTTACCATCTGTGCACTCCTGGCAGAGCTAATGGTCCCCCATGGACCTTTGCAATAGCCATCAGTGATATAGAGAGAGCCATCAGTGCTGTGATAGAGAACCTAAATGCTTTAATACATGAGCATTTATCTGCTTTGAAACCCCGAGAAGGATAAAAAGCTTTTAAAGAACTTTGTAGCTGACTCTCTTCTATCTTTTCATCCCTTCTCACAGTAAAACTCCTTTTTTTCCCTGGTGATTTTGAGTAAATGGAGAGCTTTTGCAGCTAAAAGGAGGATAAAGCCCAGGGGAGGTCTATCTTAGTAAGCAAAGGAAGTATGGGACATATTTTGAACAACAGAGAGGTTTGAGGCTGCACCACCCTACTTCTCTCCTTCTCTTGCAGAAGCTCCAGCCCTGATCTCATATAGCTGTGACTAATTCTCCTCTGCCAGGCCAGTTACTGATCCATGTTCTTGCGATTCCCCACAGGATTATGGCTTAGATGTCACTGCCTTTCAAGGGATGATCAGCGAATGCCCCAAGCGGGTAATGGACCTTGCTGCTTGCTGCTGTCGGGTAAGATACTTGCCCCTTCTTTCCCTTGGTTGTGGAGTCTCCTTCTCTGGAGATCTTCAAAACCTGCCAGGATGCCACCCTATGCCATGTGCTCTGGGTGTCCCTGCTGGAGCAGGAGGGTTGGACTAGATGGTCTCTAGGAGTCCCTTCCAACCTCAACCACTCTGTGATTCTGTGATAGTGAAAAAGCCAGGGGGACGAGGCATCTCTCTCCTGATGCCACCCTCAAATCTTTCCCCCTCATAACTTCTGGCCCTATACATTTCAAATAGGCTTTAGGGTTGACATTTCTCACACCTTATTGTTGATGGTGGGAAACATGCTTGGCCTGGATTGTTGCCGACTATTTTTCAACAACCCTTTCTAGGCTGCCTTTATTTCTACCATCCCACAACGTGGGATCTGTCACAGAGCCAGCAGCCTGGGTCTTGACCATCATGCAGTGATACTAGAAGGCTCCTATGCTGTGTGTGTGTCCCAGGCCAGCACTGCTGCTGGATGAGTATTGCTGTCCAGCCTTGAGGGGCCCGGGAGAGATGCTGCATAATGCTCACTATATGTCCTCTACAGCTTTTCCCATCTTCTTTCAGGTGGAAGCATTTAAGAGGCCGTCCTTCTCTGAAATCCTGGATGAGTTGGAAGATGTTGCAGAGAGCCTGGAGCCTAGGAAGGACAATCAGCTTTCGGGCTGACCTGCCTGGCTCCTGTAAAGCCTGTTGGAATATCGCACAAACTGTAAAATATCTGTTTGCAGGGTCAGGATTGAAGAAGGAAGGTGGGAAAGGGAAGAGCTAAGTGCTGCACTGGTATTTATTTAATCATAGTCTCAGTTTCTAAATTTTTGGATGTAAAACAAGGTTAAAAATGGAGAAGGGACTTACCAAGAGTATATTTTTCCTAGCTAAGGTTTTTAACAGATGTAATTTGGACAATGAAAAGGTTTGTTTATTTAAAAAAAAACCCAAAAACCCAAAAAAACCACCACCAACAAAAAAACGATCCTGCTGGAGGACAGGCCAGAGACCTGACTTCCCTTAAGGATGCTCTCTGAACCCTCAACAGAAATGTAGTTGTCTCCTGCTTCCCTTCCCCACCTAATCCCAGGGCCTTCCCCTCTCTTGCTGCTCCAGCTGTGGGGAATAGGCTCTCTGGAGGCTGAGGGTCAGTGAAAAGCGAAGGAGAGGGGCTTTGGGGAGCTCAGTGAGTCCTCAGAGTTGCCTTGTAGTTCAACGCCTTAAAACAACTGTCCAATAGCCTTGCAGGGACAGATTTGTTGTGCGGTGTTTCTAGTAGTGTGCCCTTCTCAATGGAGTCTCCTGGCACTGTTTGCAGAGCATGGCTGGGTGCTGAGGTGCCAGGCAGGGATGTGGAGGTCCTGCCAGCCTGGTCATGGGACTCTAACCTGGGACAGGTTGAAGGATGGAGAGGGTGTGCCTTATCAAGATACGAACTAACTAACTAGTATCTCTTCTCAGAAAAGCTTTGTCAGACTTGTGTGTCATGTAAGAGCCATGCCTCAGCACAATGGCGGTCTGGATTTCTTCACTGTTCTCATCCAGGACTCAAAGATGGACAGGTCTGCCTCACCTCTGCTCATCCCACTGCAAATGGACAGTGACAAATCTGGCAATGACAACTTGCAAGGCCAGAACAGCTGTCTGAGCCTGTAAATAAGCAGGGTGACAAAAAACATTTCACCACATTCTCTGCCTGGCTCAAGACTCCATGGCCTCTCTGGTGATGTATGGCACTGTTGTGAGCCCTAAAGCTAACACAGTCAGAAAAGGACTATCTTTTGTCACAATGTTTTCCTCTGCAGGCTGGATGAGGGTGCCGGGGCTGCAGATCCAAACAAGAGGCGGGAAGGATTGTAACTAGAAATGCTCTTGCATTGGAAATTAAAGGAAAGGAGTGAATGATCTAGTCCCAACCTGTCAGATCAGCTGCCTGCTGGACCATGGTTCTGAAAAACTAATGTTCTACTAGGACTATTTTTATACGCGTGTGAGTAGTTGTAATGTCTGTACAGTCATGGAGCTGTGGTTTTGTTCCTATAGCCTGTAAGCTCTTGAAGCAAGGATCTTTCGTCCATCCAAAAAGTGCTTGTGCAGTAGTCCACTAATCTTCAACTGGAATCTTCAACTGAGGGTCTTCCTCCTGTATAGTGGTAGACCCTAATGGAGGTTTCTCATGCTCTTAAAGAGAGATATGTCATGCTATGGAGCCCAGTGTCTCTGTATGGTATAAAGGA
Source organism: Eudromia elegans (assembly GCA_003342815.1). Classification (NCBI taxonomy): domain Eukaryota; kingdom Metazoa; phylum Chordata; class Aves; order Tinamiformes; family Tinamidae; genus Eudromia; species Eudromia elegans. The sequence goes on along the minus strand of PTEX01000385.1, from coordinate 33,701 downwards.
CTGCTGGCAGTGTGCGAGGACAGAGGCATTGTAGAAGCACATAATGCATCTTTATTGGAGACAAGAAGGAACAGAGAACCAGTGTGAAATGCTCTGGATGGCAGCAGGGTGATCAGCTCAGCCAAATGTTGAGAGGCCGTCTGTTGCTTCTCATTCTCCAAACCTGCCATCAAGCTCTTGTGGAATACTGATGTTTGTGCACAAGAAACCTTCATCTCAAGAGTAAAACTACCCAATGAATATCTTCATCCCAGATGAATGCCTGTACTGCTCACTGGGAGAAGGAAAGCAAGGAGAAAATAAGAATTTTTTTTTTCAGTATGAAAAAGGGAAAGTGGCCACTTTTTGACTTGTGCCACTTCGGGAGCTTCAGGCTGGTGGAATGAAATGGAGTACAACAGCAATGAAAACAACACTGACATACACATGTATCTCCAGTCAGAATCAGCCATGACTTGTGTCACAGTAGAGTATCAGATGGAAATCACATAGTTCATAGTTGGTTACCAGAAGTTGAACTGGCAGAGCTAACTGCAACCTCCCAAGACTCTCCAGGCAACTTTGCACTGAGTGAGAATAATTTTTTCTTCCATAGTGGTATAGACTTGAGAATGAGGAAACCAATGATACGTCCTTATGAATCATTAAGGAGAGAAAACCTTTCCCAAAGGCCGTTGAAGACAGAGGATTATTGTCTACTTTGTATCAGTCCGTGGCTAGGTGAATTGCCATCACATAGCCTTTCTGTAGCTTTCTCCATGCCGCCTAGTCTCCAGCTGGAATCTACTCTTCTTCTGCTCCTGCACAAGAATAGGATAAAGGAAGACAGACAACATACAGCTCCCTCATATGGCCTGATGTTGGGTGAAAGTGTCTTGTCCATGGAGGCTTTTTGCAGGACTCCTTTACTGCAAGCTTTACTGTCCCCCTTACCAAGACAAAGACTTGGTACTGGTGTTTGAGATATTTGCCCTACCACACATCAGCCTGATGCTTCCTCCAGCACTACCTCTGGGTTTGATCCTGCAGAGTAACAAGTGCGAGGCTGAGGCACAGTGGAAATGACATGTGATTTGTTGGATAGTCCAGTGAAGCTTTAGTATGAAGAAAACAACTGAGATCCATTTTAGCTCTGAGCCCCCACACTGGGACTGCTTTCTACAGGAGAAGCTGGGCCAAGTTTCCTCACACCTGTCTAGTATGAAGTCCAAGTCAGTAACGGAATTTCCTATCTTGGAGTCCTGGCTCTGAACAGAAGAAACCACAATGATGGATGGAGAGTCTGGATGACACAGCTGGCTCAACTTTACCAGATCTGAACAGTTGTTAAGTTTTTTTGTTTAGTTTTTTTTTAATGTCATTTGGGAATAAAGTTTAGTGGTTCTTTCCCACTTCAATCCTGGGTTCCTGTGTATTTTTCATGATCCTGAGTCTATTGTGTATCACCAAAAAAATCTAAATGACCATTTTCTTGCTTCATTTCAGTGTAATAGATAACATAAAACTTTAGTTAAAGGACATTTATAGAAGAGAATTAGCTGTGAGAGAGTGATATCCTGACCCCATTGTCCCCGTATGGCCTTGGTTTGTGACAGGGTCAGTTAGCTTCTTAAATAACACCACTTCAGTTAGCATGGGACAGGAATGCAACAGTAACCCAAGCATAGTACAGAAGGACTTAAATTCATCTATTCCATCTCAGGTAATTCCTCAGGACCCAGCCACAGTGAAAAGATTTCACTTCCCCAGCTGCAGATTGTTTGATGCTCTCTGAGTCATATGTAGGATTAATTGCTCTTCAGATGCAACCCACTCACAAGAACCCTCAGAAAATTGGAAGACCCTATGTTCATTTTTCCCTTCCTTTCCTTCTTTCCTTCCCTTCCTTCCCTTCCTTCTTTTTTTTCCCTTTCCTTCCTTCCTTTCTTTCTCCCCATGTACAATGGGCTGAAAGAACTTTGATGTTATTTAGGATGAATTGTTGGGATACAAGAAGTTCAATCTTTTAACAGCCCAGTACCCTGTAATAATTCTATTCTTTGTGTAACAACCTCTAGTGCAGGGGAAGAGGCACACCTTACCCAGTGAGGTGAGCAAGCGAATGTTGTAATTTCCTAGCCAGAACTCTGTCAGCTGGCTGCCAAATCCTCACTGTCTGAGTTCCAATCTCGTAAAAAATTCCGGGTACTCCAAATATCTCTGAAAAATCTGCAGGGATAAAGAAGAGCCAAGGCATTTCTTTGTAAAAGAGACCCAGCACCACCTAGTAGCTAAATGTGGGTGGTACAGCTTTCTTCAGCAAATCCTCCTGCTAGCCTGTTGCTGAACGAGCACTGAACTCAATAGGAAGCTCTCTCGCAGATCTGCTCCATTTAAGTTTGAAAATGAGGATGCACTCAATCCCCTCATCCAGATCACTGATAAAGTTATTAAAAAGGACCAACCCCAACACTGACCCCTGGGGAACACCGCTCGTGACTGGTCACCAGCTGGATTTAACTCCATTCACTACCACATTCTGGGTGGCGAAGGGCCTGGCCATCCATCCAGTGAAGGAACCCCTGTCTAAGCTGTGAGCTGCCTGCTTTTCCAGGAGAAGGCAGTTGGAGACTGTGTCAAACGCCTTGCTAAAGTCTAAGTAGACTTTTCAGTGGTGGCCAGAAATAAGCAAAGGACCACAGGCACAAATTGAAACGCAGCAAGTTCCATCTGAATATGAAAACATCTTTCCTGTGAGGGTAACAGAGCGCTGGTACAGGCTGCTCACGGAGGCTGTGGTGTCTCCTTCTCTGGAGATACTCAGAACCCACCTGGATGTGATCTTGTGCCAATATTCTAGGTGACCCTGCTTGAAGAGGATGGCTAGACTAGATGATCTCCAAAAGTCCCTTCCAACTCAACYCTCCTSTGTTTCTGTTACAACTTACCATAGAAACTACTCCACATATCTCAAAGGGATRTATAAAAGGTGAGTAGTCTAAGATTCACACCTGATGATCTGCTCCAGCAGAATTTACCASATATTGGGTACATTTCCACTTTAAAATATCTGAAGTACACTTACTGTATGGGATGTTTATCCCACTACTGCATGTCCACTCTACTGTTTTCAGATCACAATGCACTGATTTCTGTTCATAACTGATAGAAYAGTCAAATTTCTGTCATAAAGTTTATGTTTTCACTAATTCTGGCAGCTACATCCTAAGCAGAATCCTAGAAATTAAACCAGAGCCTGGTAAGTCTTTCCTCTCAAAATAAATAAAATTACAAATCAAAAGTTTTTAAAGCCAAAAGGATTTTATAGCATGATAAAAATGACTGGAGACTAAGGAAAAATACTATCTGTCTTATGCTAAAATAACTTACTGGCTTCAGATTAAGAGTCCTTTTTTTTTTTGTATAAGGAAAGAAGGAGAGTAGGGTAGTTAAACTGATTAACTTGCCCTTTTTTAATGGCAAGGCTGTCATTKGTGAGTTTGCTTTAAAACACAAAACTAACCTATGTTAACTTCAACTGTCATGGAAACTGGCAACCCATATATTCGGAGATATCATTATCAATATTTTTCAGTGTGCGAGGGCATCTGGTGGGGCAGAGGGGCCTCGCTGCGACTGGATGGTCTCTGGAGGGACAGGGTGCTCCAGGAACTCTGTGCCATACGCCAACATGGGGCCTCCTCCTACCTCACCCGCAGCGCTCCCGGTTCCTCTCTGCTGGGCTGCATCGTGCTCGGTCCTCCTCTCACGTCTCCCCGGCAGGAGGTAAGGGGTGGCCTGATGCAGAGCATTTGAAGGATGCCATTCCCAGGCACTGATCCTCAGTGCCACCCGTGGCAGGGGGACAGTGGACAGGTGCACATGGGGAGTGAGGAAGCTTCAGTGCCCACAGATGGCGGGTGAGGGCCAAGCGCCTTTCCTCCTCAGACTTATGCGGAGCAGCTCCCGGCCTCCATGCGCTGCCCGGACGCCGTCTCCACAGCAACGCAGGTGCCGCCGCGCAGCGCAGTCCGTGCGGAGCCGCCTACCGGAGCCCAGCCACTCGCCCCATGGAGCTGTCCGAGCCGCCCATGGCAGCCGCCACCACGGCCGAGCGAGCGTCCGAGGGCAGCAGCGAGGAGGAGGCGGAGGTGCCCGGCGGTGGCGAGGTGCGTGGGAGATCAGTTTCTGAAATGAGGGTTTGCCATAGACTTACATCTCTCTTCTGCCTCCATGTTGGCAGTTTGGGCTTTTTGCATAGCAATTAGGGCGCTGTGATCTACTTGGCCGAGCCCATGGCTGGCACACGTGGGTGCAAGTCGCCCATGACATGTGCCCTCCARCGGGATGAGCAGGAGGAAAGCTCCCAGGAACACACAATTTCTCCATTTCTGCTGTGGGTGCTGAATGCGGCCAAGTATAAGTAGTGAGACTTTTCCACTTTGCCCACAGATTATCTCCCAGCACTTGTGTTGGTAGCAGGAGGTTTGCAAGCGTGTGAGAATGGGCTCTTCTTGCCTTGTTTGCTTCCTTTTCTTCAAAAATCTTAACCTCTTAAGTGTATCTTCCTAAAATGGTTAGAATACTATGAGGAATGATCAATATTTCAGGTTCCCTTGTGATTTTTTTTTTTTTGTTTTGTGCTAGCTGTGGTTATTGAGCTATAGTTTTGACTGTCAGGGAAAGCTGTCAGGGAAATAAAAATTTTAATTATCCATTAGGGATCATTTGTCTGCATAGTGGGTATCTATTTTTCTGCACAAGTTGTTAAACCATTACACAGATAGGAAGACTTAAAAATGGCAAAGAATCAGTCTTTGATCTAGTAGAGCAACACAACCTAAATTTGGCAGTATGAAGAACTCAGCATTGTTCCTCACTGTTGACTTTAGAGGGCAAACCCTGCAATTCTAAGCAAAATCCTTCCATAGCTGAGGCAGAAGCAGTAACAGCTCCTTGCCCTTGGTGATGGTTTCTTGGTGGCTGCTCATTTGATAGAGGGCAGTAGTTGGACTGAATTTGAACTGGTGACCTCAAAATGGTCTCCAGGGCACATCCTGTTACTAGGACTTAGGGAACTTACTTAGTAATTTTTTTTTAAACTAAAAAAAAAAAAAAGTTTATGCTACAGATTATCAGAAGGACTTTGTTCTCAATAGGGTTCACCCTCTCCCTTTTGTTACATTTTTAAGCAAGATAAACTATATGATTGATTAAGATRTGTAGCAGATTTTATTTGGAGAGATACACTGAAGATACATAAATACCTTTAAAAAACATTTAAGGAATTAAAGTTTTAAGTGGTATTTTTTTCATTTACAAAATGTGGTCTAATTTATACAAAGCATCTCCTAAATATCACTATTTTTGCTTAAAGATAATAGATACTTTAAATTATTTGTGGCTAAAATCTATCTCAATTGATTGAAATTCAATGAAATCAATCAAATGAGTGATAGTTAAGGATTTTTTCACTTAGAAGAGATTACGGACTACCCTTTGACTTAGTGTTTGTCACCTTGATAGAGTTACATAGATACTATTATTTAAATATATATAATTTTATTATATACAATTTTATGTAATTATTTACTATCGCACTATGCTGACTACTCTCTACAGTCTGATTTTTATTGTACTTTAAGGGTGTATGGTTAGGTTGGAGATGATTAGAATTTGTCAGAAGGTAAGGACTGGGGATTTATTTGACTAATACCTCTTTCTCAAAGCAAAATTTTGTCATTTGGAAATAGGAATATTCTCCATTTGTGGAGGCTCTTTCCTTCTGAAAAAAAAAATAAAAAAAGATTTATAAGCATGTAGCTAGGTGTTTTTCATTTTGTTTTACTGACCTCTTATGTTTTCTGATGTTTGTTTTTTGCTGATTTCCCTGTTTTGTTGGAAATTTTCCCAACAGAATGTTTATTGGAATACAGGTATTTGTGAGAGGTGGGAATGGGCAAAATCTTGGCAGAGTTTTGAAGTGACTACAGTAGAGCTGGGATTTTGCCTCATCTTTCTTAAACGAATAACAGTTGCATCCTCAGTTTCCTGCATGCTATTTGTGCTGCATCAAGGAGGCAATTAAAAACTTGCTTATTTCTCCCACAAAACAGCTTCATTCTTACTGTCCTTTCTCTTTGTGGTGGATTACAGAGATACATGGGACAGTTCTACAGGGACCATCGCCATGGGAAAGGGATTTGCTACTGGCCTGATGGTTCAAAATTCACTGGAGCATTTTATCTCGGTCATATAGAAGGCTATGGAACTTTGGAATGGAAAGATGGCAGAAAATTTCAGGTAATTGGAAAAATGTTCTATTATGGGATCTTCCTGCCTTTCAAAGTAAGCATTACTACAGGAAATTTCATTTTTTTCTTCTTCTTTTTTCAGGCAACTCCATTAGTTTGGGTTGTTTAGAGCAAAAGCTTTTTGCTTCATTTTCCAGCAGGTTAGATTGCTCTCTTCAAACTGCTCAACTTCTGCTGTACAAAACTTTTGCTCAGATACGACGACACCAYCTGTCTAGAACTAAAAATCTAATGTCTTAAAGAGCTTCTTTTTCCATTTTCTAATGTATAACTCTTCAGTTTATACTCCTCTTGGTGGATGAAGAGCTGATTTGCTCATCAGTACTCTCAACAGACATATTGTGAAGCCAGGAGTGTGAAACTGAAAAATACTGCACCTGAAGAAACTGTGGAGACAAAGGGCATTCTGAAGTGCTGAGATAGCTAATTCTCTCTTTTGTATAATYTCCAGTACTTCTATTTCTAGTAGAAGCATGAAAATTTGTTTTCTAAGATTTTTTTTTGTAAGTTTTCAAAGAAGGTTCATCTGAAAATGCCCAGCATAGGGCAACCTTCTGATCGTACTGATCCATGGGTGTCTCTGCAATAGGAAATTTAAATAGATCATATATAATCTGAAGTAATAGTAGTAATGGTAATAATCATCATCAGCTATTATACTTGCAAGGTTGTCCTGAAGTTAATTATCATGGTATCCAGAAGTTAATTAGCATGTAAAGAAAATAAATAGTTGGGAATGGTACTCCCCTTCCCATACTCGACATCTATACAGTTGTGTGTCAGAGGAGTTTCTTCTGACCTGGAAAACATTACTATCCTGGTCTATCCTGCTCTAAAATGTAGCAGTGTAGTTAATAAATGCAAAGTTGGTCACAAAATGAGGATTCTGTTTTATAGTATTTTGTGTCCAGCTTTGCATTTATTAACCCGATTAATCTATCAATAAAATCTACATAAAACTTCAGCTTAATATAACATTGCGGTAGAGTTAAATTTAGGGCTTCCCACTGTACTTGTGCTAGCAGAGTTAATGTGTCTGTCATTAGATGGATCGAAGTGACTATGAAGGCTTTGTAGGACAGAATGTCTTCAACAGTTATTACTCTGGCAATAAGAAATGGACAGAAAAGACTTGGGCAGAACAGTTAAAATAGTAACCAGGCTTTAATTGTATAATTTGTTTGGTCTCTGGTTCATGCTAATAAGTATACTTGTTATCTTAAGGGGCTGTACAAATCTGATGAGCGATTTGGACCAGGAATCGAGAGCTATCCAGATGGCTGTCAAGATGTTGGCTTGTGGCTAAGAGATCATCTAATTAAACTATGCACTGAAGTTCCTGGCTATTTTTCTGTCTTGGATTATCCAGAACACTTCAGATTTGTTGATGCAAGTTCTCAAAGAAAGTATATTTCTGTTGATGAGGACCCATTTCTTCGTAGCTATAAACGCCTTCCCTTTGATGACAAGAATATTTTGCCGGAAGGAGTCTTTGCCTATTCCCACAACACAGATCATCTTACTTTGACGTGCACCTTTCTGAAAGAGTGTGATGATTCATATTTTCAGAATACCTCAAAGCTGCCTGAGGAAGACCTTTGGCCCGTTGTAAATATAACGCCCTTACTTGTCAGAATGCAGATGCATGTTTATAAACACAGGTAGCTGTTGCTTTTTTTTTTATGTACATATTTTTATAAATGATCTCCATTACGTTCAAATGTAAATTGCATAATAAAAGCTGCTCTCCCCAAGTTTTTTTATAGYCTTGTGATGACCAGTTGCCAATGAGGTATTTTTCTTAAATGAAAWTAACAACTAATGATATGTTTCTGTGGTTGTCTTAACTCTTATTCTTCTATAAAAAACATGCTGCAGCAAGTCTGCAGCTACTTGTAACTGCCCACTGAACCTTCGCTTTACATGTAGCTTGATGCTTGTACATGGAGGTGTTCTTTGGGCAGGCAGAGTAATTTTGGTGCATCTTGTTGTTGGAAAAACAAGCCATGTGTGTATCTTATAGCCATAACTAAAGCTAGTGATATAAATCAAATACCAAACAGATATGAATGTGCATGCTAAATCTTCTGTTTYTAGAAATGCTTGGTAATTTTAGATTTTATTTTTTAATTTTTTAGGTGTTGGGAGTCCCTTGATCAATTTGCTTTTCTGCCCATAATTTAAGCAAAGTTATACTATCTGAAAGAGTTCTTAAAATGAGAGCTCTGCATATTTTCCCATCTTACCCAGCAACATGTTTTGTTCTTGATGTGTTTTTTCTTGTTTTTTCTTTAATTGCATTAGTGGCCTATGAGTTCCTAGCTGCTTAAGAGTCTCAGTGTTTTCTTCTCCTTTGCTAGGTGCTGTGAAGCGGAGTTTGCTTCAGATGTTAACCTCATTCTCAGTGGAGTCCGCGATACTTATGGGCCTCCAGGCCCCAAGGAGCTTGCTTCAGAGAAATTAATTCAGAAGGCAGCAAAGGGAGACTTTGATGGGGTCTATAAAATTCTGCGGGATGAGCTTGCTCATCCAGACATAGCAGACAAACATGGATACACAGCACTTGCTGCTGCCGCTGTAAGGCTCTAAGAATGACTCTTTACTATATGATGAGAAATTCCTGGTACAGTAGKCTGGATTAGATTTTCTTTTCTTCCATTACATAGTAAAGCGTGAAGAAAATGTTTGATAAACAACAAAAGAGCATGTGTGGAAGAGGAATGTCTGTAATGACTGTATAATGCCAATAAATATAATAATTATATATATTATTATATTGGAATATATATATTAAATACATATAAATATAATGATTAATAATCTACAAAAAAAACTTTAGTAAAATTAAAGAATGTTTCCACTGTCAAGTTTCATTTCCATTTATGACCCTGCCCTTACTGTTTTTTCTTGTCCATCTGTAATCACATTCAGACAGAGTTATTTCATTCTTGATGAAAAGGGTGGTGGTTAGAAATAGTGCACGCATGGGGAAGGTGTAGGGGAAGGTGTTCACCCCTTTTCTTTGTGCCTTTTCAGCTACCTGAATACCTATCATTCATTGCAAAAGTCTGGCAAATTTTAGATAATAATTTAGGCCACTATATTTCCTCTACAGCCATCTCAGTGGCTTCTAGTCATTTCCTGTATGTGAATCCTCATTGAATTCCCATGAAACTGTGTAGAAATTGCTATAAACAAGAGCAAGGGAAGGGATGTAATTGAAAATGCTGAAAGATAAACATGTAAGGCATGGTTCAGTATTGTGTTGGCATTTTGTGGCAGGTATAAACTTGAATTAGTTTAACAGTGTTGGCTTTCGCTACTTTCAAACTACACTGTGTATTTTTTTTCCATTTAGAAAACTGCAAGTGTGTACATGTAAGTACAAGTATAAGATGTTTACAAAATGAAACAACATTCTGAAGCATTTTCCCCTTTTTTTTTTTTTTTCCAGGTTAGTTCCCACAATGATATTGTCAATCTTCTTCTCAATAGTGGAGCTGATGTGAATAAGTGCAGTGATGAAGGATTATCTGCTCTCTCGATGTGCTTTATTCTGTATTATCCAGCAGAATCTTTTAAGGGTAATATTGCTGAGAGGAACTTGCACAAATACGAGGTTGGTTTATTTCTAATCTAACATTTTGGAATCATAATATGTTATTGCCTCAATCTGTAAGTTTACTTCTCAGAATGAGTTTACTGTGGTGACTCACTAGGAAGAAGCCAGAACATTTGTGCATCTTTCACTGTGAGGATGCAGTAGTCTGTGCTCTCACTACTAACTCCCTGCTTCAAACTACCAACCTCCAGGCAGTAACAAATGTATTCTCCAGATGAGCTAAGGCACTGGGTTAATGGCAGAGAAAACAGGCTGTGTTAGCTTGACTGTAAAGATGCAGTGGGCAACTGGTAGGAATTACAAAAGAATACAAGCAAGACAAGAAGATTTAGGTGGCTCTCCTGTTAGTACCAAGTGCTGCTGACATAGCTGAAGTGGCAAGCAAGAAGCAATTCAACTGTCAGTGGACTCTATTGACACCTAGGATGTGTTTACAAATGAAGACTCATGACCCTAGACTTCCCCTTGCTGAAAAGAAAAGCACCTGCTTTAAATTGTCTTGTGAAGGAGCATGATATGTATTTTTTATGAATACAGACTACAGGGTACTTTACCTTTTCCTCTGAGTTGAATATGAATCTAGCATTTGGAAACACTGATCTTCTAGGTCCTAGTTTTACATTCTCATGCAAGTTAATGAAGATTGAAGAGACTCTACAAGAGTCTTCTTTTATTTCAGAGGCATCTTTCTTTTAAGCTAGATGGTGAGTACTTGAAGAAATGGTAATACATCTAAACTTATTTTATTCACAATAGAAATTGAGAAAAAAAATTATTTATTTGGTGGATTAAAAATATAGTTACAAACTACTTCTGAATGATCTCCCTATGTATTATTAACCAAATTTTCTTATTATATTTTCTTGTATTACTGTTTTTGATTGTTATTGCTCTGATGACTGACTGATCTTAACTCACTCATTTTCATTTTTCTAACTGATTTCATTTTTTTAATCTTCAAATAGAATGAACAAGAACAATCAGAACCAGCAGAAACAACTAATTTGCCTGACGGCATAATCTTAGAGTAAGTCTCACTTAATCCTTATGAATGGGAGACAGAGTCTCATAAATGCTGTGAACAAAGAAAGCAACCATTAGTATTTCAGATATTTCACAGAAGGGTACAGCTATTGCAGGAAGAGCTAGTCAGATCTTTTTTAACTAGAAAAATCTTGTGTTCATATCAGTGGAAGCTACTGGTTTAAATGCTCTGTGATAATTCAGTTTGGCAGTGTGTGAAGAGTGTAAATGCAAAGTACAGTTCAAACTAAGGACCTCATGCTTGAATAAGACAGGATTTTTTAATTGCATACTTTGCAGCTTGTCACAGACTGCTATAGGCACCTGCAGTGCGTTAGGAAAGATAAGAATATGGTCCTTTACTTTTTGAAATCTTGACTACACTTGATCCTGATGGTCATTTTCTACAGGTGTCCATGTTTTGAAATGTAGTCTTTTTGCTTTGCTTTTATGGATCCCTTAAAAGGCCACATCTTGCCTTTTGATTTACCTGCAGAGCAGTCCCTAAAGAGGATTTTTTTTTTGCCTTCAGTTTTATGCCAGCACAGGTGACTTCAGTATCTTAGAATTCTAACAATTGAAATTACCTGTTGGCCTTTTTGGCTTTTGGACTTTGGTGGCACATCTTGCTATGTTCCTAGGCTTATGGGTAAAAAATAAGTTAATGCCAATTGAGAAGAGTGCCTGCCCAGATGACTTTGTGGTAGAGCTTCTGTCTGAGTGTCAAACACTGTTTGCTTTTTGTGATATGTTAATTTCTTTTTTTTTTTAAGGAGTGTACATGTCTGTTTTGCCTCCGTGGAAATGCAAGTGGCATTGTCACTTAGCCTCCTGAAATGCACTATCCAAGTCTAGCATAGCTCTTGTTGCAGTTTTGGTAAGGGAAATACTGAAAGAATACCTCTCTTTTCTTGGGATGGATGAATGGACTATGATAGCAGAAAGAACCCTGCAGCCAGTCTTGGATCACAGGAAGGAGGAGTCAATCTATTCCTATCAATAAACAAGTCTCAGATTAAGTATTTAAAAGTGACACATGAAGGAATAGTGTAGATGCAGGGAACCTTGCTCTTCCGGTCTATTTCCATATAACTGAAACACACTGCTTTTGAGTGCTGGCTCTTTAGTTTATAGAGATGAGATATCCTCTTCAGGTGATAATACTTTTGCCTGGGCGGAGCATGGCAGTTGCTGTGACACCGCTCAGAAGAATTAATTCTTGTTTCTGCCAAATGCCATTTCTAATGTTTACAAAGGGGAATGATCTTAATTCAACACTTTTTTTTTTTTTCATGAGATGCTAATGAGTGATTCTGGTATTTTCTATGTCAACTTTAGACAGCAGAAGAGATGGGCAACAATCCAGCTGCTGCTTCGACGAGGTGCTGATCCCAACACATGCAGGATACCAGCACCCCTTCTCTTCTTTGCTGTTAAAGCTGCAGACGCAGAAGCAGTGAAACTCCTCTTAGAAAGGGGAGCCAGGAGTGACGTGCGGCTTCCATCGAAGGTTTTACTGTATTATAATACATAATGATGTAGGATTCTAGATGAGTGCTGCAGTTTCCATGTCCTACTGTGAAACATCCTGCAAGGAGGAATCAGCTTTAAAATGAACAAAACTGGTCTTTAACCTGATTATACTGTTCAAAGAACCGTTTTACAGAAAGAATTCAAGCTACTTATTCTCTGGGTGATCTTTCTTCATTTCTTTTCATTTCCTCATTCCTTGTTGCCAAGCCTATGATTGAGTGGGAAATGCTTCTTAGGTTGGTTATGATTATTGTGATTTTTGGTAGGTTGAGTGTCTGAGACCTTGAGCCTTCCATTGTCCTGTAACTCAATTTATAGGGTTGTGCTGATTGAAAATGGGACAGAGTATGTGAGAAGAGGAAGCTTTTTTATTCTTTTGAAAATATTTAGTATTGTTTTTATTTTGCTGTGACAAAGAGAAGTCTTATTGTTATTTTTTTTTTTCCAGTTAGGTGGTTTAACACCTCTCCACATAGCTGCATCCCTTCCTGGGGAGGAAGGGGTCCAGATAACCCAATACCTCCTGCATTCTGCTCCAGATCTTGATGCAAGGGCAGAAGATGGAAATGAGGCATATGGTCCAGACCAGGTATGTTGCTTTGTGAGCTCACCTTCTTGCAGTTGTTGAATGCTACATAACACATCAGATGAGCTTCCAACCTGCTTGCTTTCCCTGAAATCTTTTTATTCTATTGGAATAATACTGCAGGTCCTCCTCGTTGCCCTTCCTGAATATCAATCATAGAATGCTTAAGGTTGGAAGAGTCTTCTAGAGGTCATCTAGTCCAACTCCCCTGCACACACAGGGTCATCTAGAGCATGTGGCATGGGATTGCATCCAAGTGGGTTTTGAAGATCTCAGTATAGGAATGACATTTGCTTTCTTCCAGTCCTTGGGAACTTCAAATGGTTTCCATGGCATTTCAAAGATAATGGACATTGCAAATATAATGACTTTGCAATGTCCTTGATGAGTTCCCCAACACCCAGTTAACTCCAAATCACTTGAAAAATGAGTTAGCTAATGTAATAAGAATGATGAGATTTGTCTTGACATGACAATGGCTAAGGTGATGTCTTTTTGCAGTCCGGGGACATTCAGATGTCTCCTTCAGTCTGTATTTCAGTACTTTCTCCTTTAATAGGAATCAGGTTGACTTGGTATCTATTTGCACATAGTATGCAATTATGCTCAGAAGCAATGTAGGCAAAATTACTTTTTTATACTGATCCGGTAAGCCTAGATTTATGCATGATGAATGAATGACATCTGAATGAACTTAGCTCAAGGGAGACCTTTTTTGCCTGATAATCTGCTATTTTCTTCCCATACCTCACTGTTTCATTTGTGCCAGTAAAAGTTATTAAATTCTATCTGTAAAATTTACCATCTCTAGGTTTCTACAGTGATTTTATTAAACTTCTTCTTGTGCAGTGATGAAGATGATTTAGGTAATTGGAATCTGAATGTACAGAAAGAATTAGAAGTGACCGTTATTTTGGTGAGACTGAACAAGTCCTGTCCAAAATTGAGATCCAGATCTATAAGTGACCAAACAGTTTATTTTCTTTGTTTTGTCTCTGAATTGTGTTACAAATGTGCACATAATTTCACTTAGATTCCTCTGCCTCAAACTAGAGAAGCCAAAGTGTCCCGTGGTGTCACTGTGCACCTGAAGAATGAAACAGGACCTCCAAAAGAGTACTTCTCCTCCTATAGTGGTCCTGTTCCAGAAGAAGGTGGAAGGAGTGCATTGCATATTGCATGTGAAAGAGAAGATAACTGCGAGGTAAGATGGGGGCACCTGAGGTGCTGCTCAAAGAGAGGAATTACAAGCTAGACTCCTCAAATTATGTATCTGGCGAATGAATACATTTCATCTTTCTATAAGCAGGTGATTGAGTCTCAGGGATGAACTCCTTTCCTTGTGAATTATTCATGACGTACTAACTAAAAATCTATTAGTACTTGAATAAAAAGTATTTCTTAAGTCTTTAGAATTCTGTTTAACACAGGAAATCCCTTTGCTAAAGTTTCCATTAGTGACTTGGCCTTTATGTTTTACTGTCTGTGAGGCTAGTTTGAAACTGGATAATCTGATTTTTATTATGTGCTTATCTTTGAGCATTTAGGTTTCTACCATAGTAGTAATCTTCTAGCAGATTTAAGAGGTGTGCACTTGGAAGAAGGAGATTTTTTTTTGAGAGAGGAGATGTAYTTCTTCAGAAGCAAGCTTATATGTATCTTTTGGCAATCGAGTAATGACATTTGGTAATCTGATGAAGAGGTTTATGTACAACACTACCATGCTTGGCATTCTTAGCCATGATAAAAATGGAGATACCTTTTTGCGTATTATGATCATAGCTTAGATGAAAAGTTTGTGTTTTATGCTCCTCATTTTGCTCATTGTAATTGCATATATATTATATGAAAAATAAAATGTTATGATCTAATTCTATCTTTTTCTGCACCTTCCTACACAGCATGCCAGAGATGTCATCCAGCTCCTCCTGATGCATAAGGCAAATCCAAATATGCTGTGGAGTGGCCATTCTCCACTTTCCCTAGCAATCGCCAGTGGGAATGATTTGGTGAGTATCTTTGAGTTCCTCTTTATGTGTGTTGTACTTCTCCATTTGTCTCTGCCTTCTCTGATGATAACCAAACTCGTGCCATAAATCATTGCCAGTGAAAGTATTATATTCTTTGAAACTTGTGGATGTTGCATGAGCTGAACTAGAGGAGCCCTGTAGAATGAGAGTGATCGGTAAGATAAATTTACTGATCGCAAGAACATGTAGTTCTCTTACAGACTATATTACCACTCAAATCATCCCAATCAAATGTTAAAACATTTTGCTTCTGGATATTAGGGGAAAAAAAAGTACTTGTTGAGGAAAAGGAGTATGCTTTTCTAAGATCAATGATCAGACTTGGAAAGGATCTGTGCATAATGGCTTTGCACTCTGCAGGTGATGAGTTCACACTGTAGAGTTCAATATGTGAAGTAAGCACCTACTTTCCCTGAGCAGGGAATGGTCTTCTGCTCAGACAAGCCCCGTAAGAGTGGGTCTGCAGCAGCCGGCATGCTGTGAGAGGAAGTGTATGAGCAAAGCAGGTAATGGTTGCAAAGTGGTTTGTCTGCAGCGCTCTGCTATTCTGGGCATAGAGCTCCAGACTCCTGTTGCATCTTCTTTGTAGAAATCAAAATAGGAGAGTGGGACTGAGTAACAGTTACATGCAAACTGCCCACTGGAATGAGCCATTCTGCAGGCAGCCAACCAGTACAAGGCCAGGGAAAGAACGAGTGGAAGGAAACTAGAATGACTACCCAGTGGTTCAGTTAATAATTTGATAGGAGGAGGGTTTGGGTCTGATTTCTGTTTCCCTGGTTACTCTTTCTCATATAAAAGCAGACTAATAATTCAGTCAATTATTGTCTTGGAAATGCAGATCTGTGTATTAGGATTAATGACAGATTGTAATAGAAAAGAGCTTTTGTAAATTGATACTTTTTAACTATATTCACTTCAGTACAAATTTATCAAACATTTATAAATATAGAACTGGATACAATATAATCAGGTGCTAGAGGATGGACTGTAAACGCAGATACAGTAGAAAAGGATGCAAACATATACAATAAAAATAGATTCTATATAAAATGTCCGAATCAGACTTTTTTCCTTATTTTGTCTTTGTTTCTTTTAAAAGACAATTTAGGCATCTTTCTGAGGAAAGAGTTTACTAAATCTGACTTGTGTGTATAGAAATGATGAAATTCCTATATCCAACATATTCTACCATATAGCTTCTTATTCTGGCTGGGATATCACTGAAACTATTAAAAATGCATCTCCAGCAACTGTCTGTTACATTGTCAGGCAGTGATGGAACTCCTCAAACATGGGTCTGATCCGAATCTACCATTAAGTGGAACAGTAAGAAGTGCCCTTTGTGCAGCTGTCAGTACCAGATATGAGCACAAGAGAACAAAAACTCAGAGGATTGCTTTGGTGAGAGAACTTTTCTGTTTATTTATTTTGTATTTTTTTTAACTTCAGGAAAAGCAGTGTTTTTCATTTCCCTTTAATGGACAAATTGATTTTTTTTTTTCCCACAGAAAAATTAATTTATGTCTCTTACAAAACCTCCGTTCCTTAGGAGAGAAACAAATGGCATTTGGAAGGAAATTTGTATGCGTGCTTGAGTGGAACGGTAACAACCACTTTGTATGAAAGAGGAACAACTGCATTTAAAGCAGATGAGGACTTTAGTCATGGCCATGGCCTCATCAGATCTGACTGTTACCTGTAAACACAGCTGACACCCACTGGAAGAAAGATGCATTGCCTGTGATTTTGCTATTTAAGTAGTTGATAAAGTGCCCTTTCTCACCTGTGATGGGGTCAGTAGAAGCATTTGGCCGTGTGAGAACTGGAATTTTTCCTCATGCCACAAAGCAGATCTCATTGAGAATGGATGAAAGCAATGTTGCAGTTAAGGCAGACTGGGAGGGGAGATGATTTCCCCATATAGGTTCTCTTCTACCCCCTACCTCAGTAGTTTTCTGTGCCTCGTCTGTTGCTGCAAGATTAGACTGTGAGATATCCAAAAAAAGCAGCAACTCCTTTTTACTTACAAAACAGATTTGGATTTGGTGGTACATCAAAGATTTTCCAGTGGCAGAAGAAATGCAAAATTTGGTACACAAAATGGCCACACAAATAGAGGTTGAGCTTTGATCTCTCTGACTGTGGCATGGACACAACTTAGTTAGAAAGCTGGATGCCTAATATTTTGATTTTCTTCTCTTTTAGGTTGATAAGTTGCTTGAAGCTGGTGCAGATATCCTTGCGCCAGTTACTCTTAGGGAAGGACGGCAAAAAGCAGTTGGAACAGCTGTTGACTATGCCTATTTTGAATATTATCAGGTATGACTTCAGATCCCATAATCGAAGATTCTGTGTTCTTTGCAGTCATTAGAACAAACAGGCTGATTTTAGGATTTATCCTGACCCTTTTTTTAGATGCTTTCATTCAAAATTTACTTTTCTCTAAATTGGTTTTGAGACTCCTTTCATTTGCTGCAAAACTGATTACCTCTAGTAGTTTTGCCCATGAGGACAATAACTGTTGTCATGTTTTAGCAGAAGAGTACATTCACAACTGATCACAACAATTCTTTGTTTCCTAGCAGCTTCAGAAATTAAATGGTCTGGCTCTTGAGAAAATCACCTATTCAATAATACAAAAATAGAGAATTATTAATATGTTAAACTAGCAAACTGCAGGGATAGGAAGTTGTACAGCAGATTACTTGCTTCTGGGACACAAACAGCAGATGTTCTGAAAAGAGCAGAAGTGATGGTGACCCTTGGGTACCTTGATCAGACACCTTCAAACCACATGAGAAAGTGCAGTATGGTACCTGGGGTACAGCTCATTGCTCAAACGACCCTGTGAGTGCGGGATCCATCCCTGCATCTCCCTGACAGAGCAGCCTACTTGGAACTGATGTGATTTTCTATGTCCCGCTCCATTATTTCGTGTAGATAGTTCAATGGTTATTCTTTGACTTGCAATCACAATTGATCTTCAAATAGGAAACAAACAATTAGTAGTTGTAATGACAAGCCATACCGGGTCAGCATACTCCAGGTATCTTTCTTTCTTTCCTGACTTGTTCTGGTGTGCCTTAGGCTTTTGCATCCTGGTTCTAGTAAGCTCCTTGCTGGCACTGCTTGAAAACAGTTCTGGAAATGGAGATTTAATAGTGACCAAACAGTGCCCTCTAGCAGTCTTTCAATTTTCAGGAAGATTTCCTGGGTTTCCAGAGCTGCTGGCAGAGGAGGGGAGCCCCAAAAAATGACAGAAGCTTCCCCCTTGTCTGTTAACTGGCTGAACACTCGATGAACACATAATTGGAATAACTAGAATTTTTAATGTGGAAATTACCCATGCCATGATTAAACCAGGATGATACTGTGCTTTTAGCTTGGTTTGGCTTAAAGTCTGAAATGCTTGTGTGTTAGATTTGTGTTCTCCTTTCTTTCTGTGCATTAGCTTCTGTTGTGTTGCAGGACAGGAGAATTGCTAACACACCGTACCATGTACTGACAGCGTCTGAGCGGGAGATTTTTCAAAAACGCCATTCGCTGATAGAACACATCACTGGGAGACTCCGCGAGCGTGTCATCCAGAAAGAGAGAGAATGGAACCAAGAAGAGCTGAGAAAATCCAAGAAATGTTAGTTCAAACTTAAGGGTAGCACTACTTGGTGTGGAGAGAGAATTTACCCTTATTAGTTTCAGTATTGTTGTCTAAAAGGATGGTTCTCAAAAACAGACCTGCATATGCAGTGAGGAGATGTAGGAGTTCCACTAATACTAATGAAAAGGAGCAAGTTAATGTGAAAGAAATTTTGAGTGTAAGTTTAGTACCTGTCCAGTAAGGTACAGGTAGTATATTCCTATACATTACCTAATACAGTAGCATTACAATGTGTTATGGAATGATTGAGGGAACTGACCTTCAAATTGTTTTGCACTTAGTGTAAATAGCTATATGCATCCAGTGGTGACTGTAGACAACTAGCATACATCCATTCTCTATGACAACTTGCTCCCAGGTCTTTTCCTAGGATTCCCAATGCATCAATATTCTTCTACTATTAGAATAGTGACGTTAAATATGTAAATCAAGGTGATTTGACCGACTTCCTGACTACTGTTCAAATACATGGGTGAAGAAAACCTTAGAATCTAGCTCTCACAATACCACTATAATCTTAAAAATATTTTTTCTATTTACTGTGAAATATACACAAATGAAGAGTATAGAGCAACTATTATGTCTTACATTTTCCATCTTATTTTCAAGATGGATGATGTTTTAGTTAGTCTTATACACATCATCACATCTATTATGTTTGTCCAGTTAATCAACAATTGCTCTGTGGCCAAGAAGTATTAAGGAAAAGTATTTTATGACTGGTATTCTTATTCTTGGGTCCTAAGTAGGAATACTGATTTTTTTCCTCCCCTTTTCCTTATGTTGATATAGTAGATTCAAATATTCGTACATCTGCTTCAAAGAAGAAATGGGGAAGCCATCATGTGGAAGAAATGAGGTAGGTGAAAGACACTGCATGCAAGTGTTGACTGTTCTTAGCCCAAAATACTATATCCTGTTATTTCCTCACCCGACCTAATGTCACTCTGCCATGCTTTTTTTTTTTTTTCTGTTCTAATTGTTTCCTCTTTCCACTCCTGTCAGCTGCAAACACCTCTTTCTCTCTTCAGATTACATTATTCCTTTTCAGCTTGAGACTCTGCCAGGAATATCTGAATAATATTAAGTTTTCCTGTGATAAACAGCACATCCTGGTATTTTAATTTAATTCATCATATCAGTGGTTTACGGTAGCTTACAAATACTAAGAAATGGACACATACAAGTTTTGTAGCTTGCATTTATGGTCTCTAAATCAGGAATGACTTCCAGAGTTTGGGCATTAATCTTGGAACTGTAGCATTAACAGCAGTTTGAGTAACGGGAGTTCTCAAAGAGACTGTGCTCTGTCAACCATTTCTTCTACTGCAAGACACTCACATGGCCTTGAACTTTATGATATGGTCAAATTTCACGAGCTCAGAACAATTTAGCTTGGACCATATTAAGGAAATCGGCTTTTTGTTGCATTTTTCAGCTTTAGAATAATTACTGTGTTATGATGGCATAGCTGTATCCCCGTTTGCCTCCGCAATATTCCAGTAGGTTCCATTCTTTTAAGGCTGACTGCTTGGCTCTATTTCTGGCTGCACACTGTCTGGTCTGCCTGCACTTTGGAAACTGAGTACCTCCAGACACAGTTAGGAGTAGATTAAAGCACATGATGCACTGGGATGTGGATGTTGGCTTGGGCATGCTCCTCTCTGGGACTTTTTCTAGGGGCTGCTTCACTAGAAATGTACTCTGGTTCCCACATACTCAGAGGTAAGCTATAGAATCTCCTGTTTCTTTATCCTGGAATATTATGACATTTATATTTCTATATTGTGAGCCATTTTGATTTAATTTTGCTGTGATGAACAGATATGCTGTCATACTAAGAAAAAAACTCTAAACAAACAATATTTTGCTTTCTTTTATAACTGCCTTTGTTTCAGGTTACCATTTTTTAAATACTGCTATCAATGTGGACGTTCTGTTGGTGTGCAGCTGACTCCTTGCATTCATTGCCATGATATCTTCACTTGCAGTGAAGTTTGCAGAAGGAAATCCTGGAAGGAGCGGCATAGGCGTGAGTGCTTGGGATTGCTGGGTAGGTCTGACTGTCATTAGTAAGTATGTACAGTTGCTTGTGCATGTTTTATGACCTTGGATGTCTTCCTTTTAATGGCTCAGTAAAAAGTGTTTTGGTTACGCATGTAAACAAAAATATTCAGTTTTTCACTTGAAATAGCTGTGTCTGTAAAGCCATCAGCTTGAAGACAGCTGCTACTGTGTCATTACAATCAGCTTCAAGAGAGAATGCTTCAAAACAAAGAAATATTCTCTGAAGACTGACGGTTGGTAATCATAAATACACCAATTTCCAGGGTGAAGAACCTAAATACATCTACATCCCACAAGCTTGGAGGAATTGGACTTTCAGTACAAGCTTTACCTCTCTCTGTATATTAGAAATCTATGAGTTTTCTGGTCTTCAAGCATTGAATCATTGATAGCACCATACTGTGGTTCTTATAAACGGCAGCATTGTAGTGCTGAATTGTGACTGTTAACAGCTTTCATCTGTATCTTCCTTTTCAAAGCTCTCCCTCTTTTCTAGAGTCATAATTCCTGACTTTTGTTTAAACAAAACAAATCAAAACAAAAAGAACATTAAAGAAAACATTATTTAAAATGATGGAAATCTTTGTTCTAAAAAAAGACTTATGATGGACTATTTGGACTGTTTTGTTGGAGCAGCTTCTTCTGGATGCTCTCTCCAAGCATATGAAGGATAATGATATGGTCAGGAGTACTCAGCATGAATTCACACAGGGGAAATCATGCTTAGCCAATGTGGTAGCTTTCCTGGATGGCATGACTGGCTGGGGAGAAGAGGGGAGAGCATTAGAGTGAATGACATATGGACTCCAAGAAGGAATGAGAGGAACAGAAGGGAGCAGAAAGCAACCCTTTTTTTCTATGTAGAAAAATGGGAATGACATAGGTGGTAGAGAATGGTGTTGAAGAGGTGAATAGTAGCAGAAAATGACAGAGAACATAAGTGTTACACAAGGAAACAAGAAGCAGAAGCTACAAGCCTTTATTGGACCTTGTATATACGTAGGCTCACCACAAAGGAAAATAGGTCACCAAGCAGGATGGCCCATTTGTCTAGCAACAAAAGGAATCTCCACTAAGAGTGTCCTCAAAGTCAGATCAAATCATACTCCCCAGGCCTTTCTTCTGTCTTTTGTTTATAGCTCTATGTAATTACCTGCCCCCGACTCAGCAGGTTTGTTATCACTGAGTCTCCTTATCCTTATCCCTTTCATTTGATGAAACAGGGACCTCATTGGCCAGCAGAGATGTACCAAAACAACAGTTTGTGAATAGTGGGCTAAAATGGAGAATACATGAGAACAGTAAGAAATCATGGGATATAGAGCATGATAGGAATAGGCAGTCACTGCTATCTATGAAAGAGTTTGTTTGTTGATATCGCCCTTGATAAACTAAGCCACAATAGTATCATTTTAAGTCTTGTACTTATATCTAGTTTGTTGCTCCTAAGAAACCAAAGATCACCTTCACAAATATGGTGGTTTATTTTGCAGAGAAGAGTAGAGGTCAAGCACCTCAGGATGCAAGCAGTGCAGCCTGCAAGAAGGATGCCATTGGCAAAAAAGGGGAAAAAAGAAGAGAAGAGAAAGATGAAAGGCGAAATAGAAGAAGAAGTAAAGTTAGGAAGGGTGGAAGGCAGCATYGCAGGAAGGATGACTAACTCATTTGACATCACATCTACTATTGCATGGGCAAAATGTTCACAGAATTGTATCCTTTCTGCCTTGTATTCCACTCTAGTAAGATTAAAAATGACATAATTTGTCAATTTTTGAGAAACTAAAGCCAAAGTGTTGCCAAGATGCTACATATGAGTTAAAGGACAGGTAGTTCTACTAGATTCACTGAAATGAACCTGGAAAGTGAGGTACATACCAGTTAGCTACCAAATAAAGGCCTTTACTATTAAAAACACAGAAAACTCCACATTGGTCTTACTGGTCTAATGCAATGTATATAGATATTTAAAACAGTATGCCCAATATTTAAACTTCCTTACATATATTCCCTTTCATGGGGGTTGGAGGGCCTGTCTGCAATAATGACTTGCTAGCTAGGGAAGAGTTCTGCTTCCTGGGGCTCAAATTCAGGTTGCTGTAGAGAGCTTGCTGAGGTTTGTCCAATCCTTGGACTATTACTCCCTCTTGGATCATCCACGTGCATGCTGATGATCCTACCAGTAGTCTGTACCAAGACTGACTACGAGACTTGTAGTTGAGGAGTGAGCTCATGGGGGCTAGGTGTTTTTCCCTAATATTACTGGTGAAGGGAAGTTATTTAAGGAGAAAGGGATGCATCCTGACATTCAGCACCTAGTTATGCCACTGTATTGATGACAAGGATTTGGCTTTAAAACCACGGGACCCTGCTTGAGGATCCAGGATTGATAAGAAGAGAGAGAATCCACCCCACAAAGATTTTTTTATCTTTTCCAGTTGGCTGACTAAGCCTGTGAGGAGACTAGGAAAGGTGAGGGAGAGATATGACAACCCACAATCAGGGTATGCTGGACTGAGTTGTCACGTAAAAGCTGCAGAGCGGGTAGACAAGAATTCTCTAAAGCGATGTAGCTCTTTATTCACTTGAGTCTCTTCTTCATGAGCCTTCTATTTACTGTTATCTCGTCTATCCCTGTGTGACATTCTTCATCAGAGACATTGGTCTTGTGAGCAATGCCTGCGTTTTTCTAGGAGAAATGTGCCTGCAAAAATAGACATCTTTTCAGAACTCTTATTCCGCTTTCCATTTCACCCAACAGCTAGCCATAAGACTTCAACAGATACAGTTTCTACCACTTTGCAGGGGTAAAAAGTAGCAAGCAACTTAGATGGGAAGTGTGGGCAGAGGGCCTAACACTTACCAGCACTGAAGGCTTATAATGCTGCAAAGACATATTTGCTATACTCATTCCTCATTTTTTTTTTTTGTTCAGTGAAGTGAAAGTTAAAGACTTCATCCCTACAAATAGTTTTTTTTTTTTTTAAATATGAAAATGCTTGGAAGGAAACCCTAATGCTTCAGTTAAAAACTAAATATCCAGAAAACGTGCCTTCCTCTTACAAATCATGTTTCTGATGATACCAAAACAGAGCAAATAAAAGGACTAGATGCCACAGAGGGAATCTAGATATGGCTCAAGTCATTGGACGGTAAGTAGATGTGTCCAAATGCAACTGTGAATACCCGAGGCAGCAGTTGTTTGAATTCAGGCCATCACCATGGCAGATTGCTGGCTTTGCTCTTTGCCTTTTTTAACCACTTCTCCCTTATAGTAATAAGCAGGCAAGCATGACAGATAGCAGTCATCTGCCCTGCAAGTTTGCAGCAAGATGCCATAGTGACATGGAGACCTTCAAAGCTCTGCTCCTGTGGAAGAGAAAAAGCTATTTTTCTGAGTTTTTCCAAACATTTCTGGTACCTGGGCCTTCCACAGATAATCCCTTTCTCTCCTTGCTGTTGATAAAGCTAACCTTGTACTTGTTGTCTTCAGGTACTTCTTACGTAAGGCTTCCCAGTGTTTACCTTGATCCTTCCTCATATGGAGAGAGGAGAATTCCTGAAGGGTCACAGAAATGCCACAGCAGCAGTTATTTGGGTTTTGTGGGATTTATTTTATATTTCTCTCTCCTGCCCCTTCAGCCTTTCTATCAGTTATATGCTCCTCAGTTTTAACAGGCATAATCTGACCAATGATCTGAATAGAAAAGTCTAGCATTTTTATTTACATTATGAACAGTGCCTTTTTAACTCCATTAAGGATGGTGTCAGTGAAGATGGTCTGATGTGCTTAATAAATTGATGGGAGCAAAGAACAGACTCCAAAAATACAAAGAACTGGACATAGTTTAAAGGAAGCTCAAGAAGAAAGAACTTAATGCTCAAACAACTTAACAAAGATATTTATGACTCTGTAGACATATAACTGTGCTATTCTACAATGAATCATGACACAGGAATTACACCACTTTATATCATGTACCTGTTCTGATCTCTCATGACTATCACAAATAGTTTGTGTAGATGTGGGTCCAGTTACAAGAATGTCATTGTCTTGACTTTTCTTTTTCTTGGACATTCTCCACTGCAAAACAGCCAGCTCACTGCAGAAACACAAATAGGTGAGTTAGATCTTGACCCTTTGCTCCCAGGCTGGGCACTCATCTCTGCAGCAGAAGGTGGCTCTAACAGAGAAGCAGGTGATAGGAACAGCCCTTCTTTCTCCTGGGGCTGGATGAAAGGAAGGGCATTGCCTGAGCGAAAACCACCCATATCTGGATATATTTACCACTTCAGCTTATCTTCTCGATCCTTCTCTTCATGCCTGTGTCCTCTCCGCCTCCTGTCCACCTGTCCCAGGATGCATGTCACTACCTTACGCAGGGCCTGGTTTGTGCCTGGGGAAATCGTCCTATGATAACAGGAGAAACAATTACTCACTTACACTATGGTTGAAAGCTTCCTTCCTTTTACCTTCTCCAGATCCTGCGTATAAGAGTCTCACTGGTGCCCACAGCACTTTAACTGAGGTTAAGGTTTAGGCATTTGCTTTGGGCTGCAGAAAGGCACCTGGAGTTTGGGGCCTCTTACCCCAGGCCCCCTCATGACTTGACAGCCCAAAGGATGGCCATGGCTCTAGGATTAGAATCCCTGGCTCTGCAGATGGGTCTTCGCTACTCAGCTGCCCCTGCCKCACTTACCTTTTTGGAGGTATCTCCAGTGAGTTATCACCTTCCTCATCTGAAGATGATTCTCCATCCTCTTTCATGTTTCCCATCATTCTCTCTATGAGATCTGGGCTGGTCACCTTCCTCCTCGTGGTGGCAGAAGGGCTTTGAGAAGTACCCCAATAAGCAGTGGGTTTCTGTAAAGGAAGGGAGAAGCAAGCTGCAAAGAAAATGAGCTGTTTGTCAGCATAYAGATCCCAGAAGTGATTTCTGGCCAGGATATTGTGGCAGTAGAGGGGAAACCAGAAGAAGGACCAGGAGATGGTCCTTCTCCTGGCTGCTTGGCCMGGAGTTGGATTTTGAAGCCTGACCAGGGCTTCACTGCATTGCCAAATGGCCCCCCATTTCTCATGAGACTACTGTTCCCTCTCCTGCCATTTTGCAGTAACAATTCCATGAATACTTGAAATAACTTGAAATCTCAAGCTTTTCTGAAAGAGAGATGTGCTCTTTTTCCCCTGCATATTTTAAAATGCTGCTAGTACCCTGCCCTTCTGTGGCTTATCCTTTCCTCTCCCAGTGACCAGTGGTGCCACTTTTTCCTTTTCTTTCCTTCTGTCTTTCTCTTTCTTCTGCCATTCTTTCTTCTTTTGTTTTTCTACAGCTTGAAGTTCACGGAGACCTCTTTGGTGTCGTTTCTTAACCTGGAGAATTCTTCGCTGGAGTATCACAGAAAGGTAAGAGCAGTAGTGTCAGTCTCATCTGCTTTTGTTTTTTATATTTATTATTATTTATTTTTTCACCTTCTTTTCTGTTCCTATTCGTCAGACATTTTTTGCTCCTGAATTATCATGGCCTTAATCAAAGTGCGAAYTAATCAGTGATCTAAAAAACTCCTAATCTCTGTCCCATAAAAGCCTGTCATTTTGTTTTTGAACTTCATTTTAAATAGTGGCAAAGATGATGTTTTATTTCATGATACAACAGAAATCAGGATCCGCTTCTAAACATCCAGTCACCCACCTTTTTTAAAGTAGGCTCCATAAGTTACTTAATATTCAGATGAGAAAGAGGCATCTTTTCAGACTCAATGGTCATAAAGCTATGCTTTTATACAAYAAACTACAAGAGAAGCATTACATCACTCCCTGTAATATACCTGCTCTTTTGTCTTAATAGCTTCAGCAATGAAATTTACAAGTTGTGGTCCAGAATTAATTTCTTTCTCTTTGTCTTCTGCTTTCTTCACTGAGCTACACTGAATTGATGGTGCTTGACTAAAAAGGCAAAACAGAATACATCTGTATGAATTTGTCCTACATTTTGATCGCACAAGGTGTGCCCCTGCTCCGACAGAGCAGAAAGCAGCTAGGTCTGCTGGAAGATTAATTGCAGTCAACTGAATACTTTTAAACATAGAGAAGAAAAAACCAACACCCCACCAGTGTGGCAYAGAATTTTCTAAGAACGTTCAGGATGCCCAAATTAGGCCCTCTCTTGGTAGATCAAGACGGAGAGTGTCGTGGGAATGAAGGCTCCTCTTTGTCATTTCAGTGCTCTGATGCCACAGRTCCCCCCGGCAGTTGCATTAATGCTCTTATTACCCAGTAGCGCAACTTCAGTATCTATATTACCTGGCAGAGTTAGTCCAGACATTGTGTCTGAATAAAACCTCTCACTCGTGAAAAGGGTGAGAGCACAGGCACCCTYTCATCCGTTTCCCACAAGTCTGACCTGCCAGAAAGCCCCTTTTCCTTGTTTTTCTGCATCTTGTCTTCCTCCTTATTGATAGAAGTCTTTTTGACTGAAGCATGCCTCTCTCTGGAGAGAAGATGATTGGCAGGTAGCGCCCCTGCAAGCAAAAAAACMAAAAAAAMSCTCTTCAAACAGTTTCTTTGTGACMATTCTAACAGAAATGATATGTAGATGTGCACACATGTGATCAAACTATGCAAGACTATCCCCTTGCAGCCATGTTTCCTATGAGATTTTATGCCTTTCTTGACACTAGGTCTTGTCCAGCTTTTAATTTCAACAGTGTAACATCATTTCCTAGGGAATTCTGATACTACTAGCCTTTCTCATCTACATTGTTAAAAGCCTTGATGACTAAATGGAACCTTTTGGGGAAGGAGGGAGAATTTCCCATGAGAAGAACAGACTTTGGGATCTCTCTACTGATCTCTTATGWGCAAGTTCACTCTTTTGCTGTGGTCAGCCCAAAGACATTTGTGTGTTTGTGAACATTTAAGAAAGCAGCGTTGGAATTCATGACTTTCCAAACAAAATGAAGCTGCATATGCATTTTACTGTAGCCTAATGTCCCATCAATGAGGAAAACATTCAAACACTTCCCGGGTGTCAATTGTGCCACTACCTTTTTTGTTGTCATTAGCATCCTTACCTGTCTCCTGTTCTTGGGTCAGCTCTATAGGTCCTTCTATGGCAGGCTGCACAATCTGAAGTTCATACCTGGAAACCAGAAGACTCCAGTTTGAACAAGAGCTCTATATTTGCTTTGCACTTGTCTTAATAATCTGGTCACAAGGATATTGGAGAGCTAATATAGTATCTCAGGTAATAAAGCAGAATACGCAGATATGCAGYGTCATTCTAGACTATATCCACAAATTGTGTCATGCATCGTAATGCTCCAGAGCTGATTAGTTCTGAATAATTTCCTGAAAGGACTTTATAACCACAACCAGAAAATGTCACTTAGTTAGGAGAACCCAAACCCTACATACTCACTGTGGAAAGACAATGACACTTCCAGAGCGGACCTGGGAAGCTGCAGTCTCAGTGCCTGACAAGACAGAATCCCTCATATCTGGCATCTGCAGTAGTGATAGAGACATGTCAGATGATACCAAGAAAATTGTCTTGTTTCTCACAGAAGCATCCAACCACTCTCCTGMGCCTCTGAAACTCTGCCACGACCTTCGTTAACAGTAGTAACAGTAACAAAGAGAAGCTGTTAAGCAGATAATTCTTAGGCTTTTTTTTCTGAGGACAACAATCAYGGGACTCAGTCAGGAGGCTGGAACCATAGATTTGGTTAGCTGAGATTTCTAGGTGCTGGCTTCTGTCTGYTGTTTGGTTGTGACCATTACGGAATGCAGAACAAAGAACTCAGATGTGGGCTTAACCATAAGGCTCTCCTTGAATGCAAATGACTATATCTGGAATTCGAGCGGCATAGCCCTTCCTGTTCCACTGCACAGTTTTAAGACCTGGGAGTGCCAAATATTTTAGGGGGTCTGCATCTTGGGTGGCGACCTGCTGGAATAAAGGTCAGAAAAAATGCCCCCCTAAAAATCCCAAAGATAGAGCTAGTTGGAATAGACAGAGCTGGGAGCCAGGAATGTCCTGTAGCAAAGCTGCTTGTCCCTTAAAAGGAATGAGGGGCTCAGTCTGCCTGTGCCTCTTGGTCTTGCCCAAGTCAAGGAAAGGCAATGAAAGTCATGCTGGACAGGGAGAAGGTGAGGGAAGAAGCTGACTTCTCCTGACACAAGAACTTAGGGTTGTTCCATGAAACAATCAGGCATGCATTTTCTAACAGGGGCTCAGAAATGTTTGTGTGCAGCAGATGACAAAATTGCTAAACTCTCTGCCTCAGAACTCCAAACACAATCAAAGCCGAAACTCAATAAGCAYCTGATGCTGTTAACTCAGAGCAGTACCAACCCAAATGGCTTTCTGGGAGGGAAGTGTAATGGGAAATACCAGTGAGGTCTGGCCTACTCTTAAGCTTTTTCCCAAAGCCCTTGGGGATAGAATAAGGTCACAGAATCTTTCGTTGGACCCAACACAGTTTTTCTTACATCGTTCTGCTGCCAAGACCTCTGAATGTAAGAGAAGGCCTTTACAGAGGGCTAGAGTCCATGTCTAGTCCCAGAAGCTAGACCACTTTTGGAAAGAAGAGCTCTAAGTTCCTTTATCCTTAAAGTGAAGTGCACAAGAACTCTAAGTAGTATTAGAAAAATTAAAATCTTACCTCAAAAAGAGCTTCTAGCATCTTTTCAGTCCCATTCAGTCTTTTCAGAAAGTCTTTATAGAATCTTATTTTCACATCTTTCCCCTGGATAACAACCATGCCAATATCATTCAAAACAAAGGCAACATTCTTGCCATTTTCTATGCAGATAGAGAAAAGACGCATGGTCTTTTCTATGCAATCCTTTACTGTCCTCTGAGAAATGGAGAGATCTGAGGCTATCCGAGCATACTGCAATTGCTCAATATGGTTATGATCTGGAAAGTAGCACAAAAAGAACAAAGCATTACTGAAATGGTAAACAGAATAAAGAATCAGCATTTGCCAGGACTGGAAGTGATATAGAGCATAGGGTTTTCTCCTTGAGAGAAAACCTTAACAGCCCTTAAAATTCTTCTATTCTCTTCTCTCTCCATCCCTTAAGTTGATCTGCAAATGTCTCCCCTGTTTGTGTCAGTGACTTCTCCCAGGCTGATGGTCACAGCAAAGAAAAGGCCGAGTACTTTGGAAGAAGAGAATTACTCCAGATACAGCGGCAAGAGAGAGCAAAGGTACTTTCCTTCTTACCAGGAATATCTTTGTWGTCATATGGGAGATCAAGATCCTTTGCAATAGCCCTTGAAAGATGAAACACTGGTCTCTCAACAACCACAAGATCATTCTTTCTATTCTGTACTCGCTCTCTAACAACAGTGAATGTCCCCAGTCCAGCAATTTTGGCAGGCTGCAAAAGGAAAATATAATGTGAAGTATTCTTGTTACGGAAAAACTGACAGATTGCACTTGAACAGGGCACTTGGGGGACCTTTGGCAAAGACCTACATAGTCTGCAKTTTTTTTCCCTTCCTATTCTTCACTCTCTAAGAACTATTGGGTGTAGTCAAAGTTAAGCAATGATCCCTTGAACAGAGGGGACCTATGGACATTCCAGGAAATATCCATCACTTTCTGAAACTGTGCTTGAACATTCACTTTTATGTCAAATGGCAGGGAAGCTGGTCTATGGCACATTAGTCAACCATGGTGTATGTGGTCCTGAGGCATTTTCTGGCTTCCAAAGGACAGGAAGAGTGACATGGGAATATCAATATGACTGAAACCATTAGGGTGTGAAGGGAGGAAAAGGAGGTGAGTCCCACCTGGTAGAGCGTGAGCTGTAGACTAAGGTAAGAGGATGTACAAGTCCAGATTTTATTGAACTCTGGAAAACAGATGATAGATATGTCAGTCTCTGAGCCTTCAATCTCTTAACCATTCAGTTCAACCAAGAAAGGCTGCAAATGCAAGCCCCAAAGAAATTCCTCTGTCATGAGAATGGCACAGATGAGGTCTGGATTGACTCCAGGCTAAAACCTTGATTCTGACTCCAGGAAAGTTTTGGGACAAAGTCTGGTACAGAGCCAAGATTTCTAGACTCTGGGCAGAGTAAGGACAAGGACCTAGGAGACCTAGGAGTCCTGGCAGCCACACTGACCTCTGAGCCATAAGGCACTGGGATCATCAGACAGTTCCCCTGTTGAAGCCACCAGTATTGTTCAACTCTCGAGACTCAGGGTCTTGATAGCTATTACTGTCTATGCCAGCACTTATGAAAGAACTCTTGAAGATATTACCATTGTTTTTCAGCTTCAYAATTGTTGGTGACAGTTTAGAACTCAAGGTGCCAGATAGCAGGTATTTTGCCATCTTTGATCCACTCTTACTTGAGATCAAAACCTGCATCAGAAGGGCAAAAGTCAATCTGCTTGTTCCCTGTTAAGAGAATTCTCCTCTCTGACCTTTTYTCCCTTGTGCACCTGCTCTCAGTTTTGTCCCTCTGTCTCCCTTTACTTTCTCCTGTCCATCATAAAGCAGTTGCTCCAGAGTGGAGTAGCGATGAGCACAATCACAAGTGCCTGAGTTCACTTCATCCTTGATGGGAAGTGTGGGGAGATGTTGAAGTTACAATGGGGAGAAGGGAACTGTCATTGTGATGTGAAGTTTCCGACTGTGACCCCAGATCATGTCACAGAGGGACTATGTGTTGCCCTATTCTTCTGGGCATTCTGGGTGAGRGAGCTGAATGGGGCTTTTTAAAGCACTGCTTCTACCCCATTATCCACTTCATTAGCAGGCAATGGGATAAGGAGAGTAAGAAGAGGGCTTTCCCAGGCTAGGGTCACACTTCCACTGTGTTTCACAAAACCCTGCAAGTGGGTCACTAAAGCTGCTGGCAGTGAGGGCCTGTCACATTCTGCAGCTGATACAGATCCAGAGTGTGTCCTAATGACTTTTTTTTTGTGTGTGAAAAACAGTATTTTTGATAGGAGATGTTTATGGACAATCCTCCTCCTCACTTCTCCAAACATGCCATTTCCCCCATCAGCCACTGGAGGCTTGCAGCTCTTCGTAAAAATCTCACCTTTCTCCACCAGAGTTTGTATCTGAGCATCACTGCCCATGTGCATCTGCTTAACTTAGAGAACTGTTTGCAAATAGACCCARGGGGATTTTTTTGAATCGTGATCAAACCAAAATTAAGCATGCTGCAGTGTAATGCAAACCACAGTCTTAGTTTATTTATCTTTAGTTGATGTCCAAGGTGCTTCAAGAAGACCTGCTCTCCACAAAAGAGAACCTTACTAGAAATATGTTAGATAGATGGAAGGAAAATGACTGAAATACCTTTGAGGAGTTGGCTAAAGAGACAACATGGCAAAGGAAAGACAACGTAAGTTTCTGACTGCCTGGAGCTCAGAACTGGGGAGATAAGAGGTCTTTAAAGGAATAAAGAGCGAGAGGAGAAGGCAAACTGGAAGCAGATGAATGTGTCTATGTCCAGAGTCAGATGCAAAGATGCCCTTAGAAATGATCCAGTTGATGACATCTGAAAATAAGTGAAAGATTACCAGTGGTAATAGCACAGTGGTAGTGCTAGTTAAGGGGCAAAGCAGTAGTCCTTCTGCTGAGTTTCATGCCCTTCCTGAAGATTTTGCTCACTTCATTCTATGAAAATTATCCAACCCTTTCAGCTAAGGGAAAGATGCTCATGATATGGTGGGATTAAAATAAGTTATGTATTAGGATGATTCACCTTGCTTAAAACTAAGTAGAACAGATGTTCCTCGTATCTTGGTAGGATAGTATGGAGGAGCAGAGCCAAAAGCATTCTTTAAAAAAGGATGCCCTGGAACGACTAGGCCGTTGCGATATGTTCATGGACAAAATTTTTTACACATTGCAGACTTGGCGAGAAAACCAAGGTCTATGTATGCTTAATGAACTGACTTCCTTGTAATACTAAAAATCCTGCCCACAGGTAAAAAAGGCTTTTGCTCAGGTGAGGACCCTGAGCATGCATTACTAGTGAATATGATGAGTAAGCAATATGATAAATGTATGTAAATTACTAACTAGTCAGAATAAGAAGGATGTGCTTGGGATAACGACTGGGTGTGTAAATCTGTTCTGGAAAGTCAGGTGTGTTTTCTTGAGTTGTGGGAGATCATTGAACACCTGKGCTTGCCTAACTTTGAAATAAATGAGCCARTGTCTTTGGTGAGCGTGTGCTCATGGCGTAGTGAGCAGCAAACCTGCTTTTTGGACAACAATACCTGTKTAAATATKGCAAAGAGTYCTTTGCCTCTYTAGAAAGAGCTCAGTCCTATASGCCCAAGCATGTGTTGGTACCTGGGAGGTCTCTGTTGTGTGTGAGGTACCTGCCTGGGCCTAGCAGCTCCCACAGAGAGGGAGAGAAAGAGGGAAGGAGGAAGGGAGGGAGGGAAGAGTTGAGGAGGCCAGAATTGCCCTGGGGCCCATGGCCGCTGTTGCTGCGTGGTGCTGGGTGAGATGGGGGCATGAGGGTGTCTGGTGACCTGTGGTTGTAGGCATCAGCAGGCGAGGGCTGTAGTTGTCACWGGGGGAGGTGTGGAAGTGTGTGGAGCTGGTCTGGGCAGTCATGGCAGGTCTGCACATGGGATGGGAGCRTGARGGGGCCCAGGCCTCGACGCTTGTGACCACACTGCTCCCGGAAGGCCCAAGGGCTGGTCCGAGAGCAGGGTGTTGGGGTGTGGGAAGGCTTGGCCGTCCTGCCACCATGGCCCTGTGTGAGCTCGTGGTACATGGCCTGTCTGTGCCGGGTCCTTCTTTCCTGCATCCCTTATCCACTTTGGTATGTCAGGAGGTTCTGCGTTGGCTGCTGTGGCCTCACGTGGCTGTATTGTCAGGACCATGCGAGTGTCAGTGG
>PTEX01000384.1:393721-428426 GCA_003342815.1 Eudromia elegans | reverse complement strand
GGACAGGCCACCCACGCCGTGGGCACAGGGACAGGGATGGGGACAGGCCACCCACGCTGTGGGCACGGGGACAGGGATGGGGACAGGCCACCCACACCATGGGCACAGGGACAGGCCACCCACGCTGTGGGCACGGGGACAGGGATGGGGACAGGCCACCCACGCCATGGGCATGGGAACGAGGTCAGGCCACCCACGCCGTGGGCATGGGAACGGGGATAGGCCCCCCATGCCGTGGGCATGGGGATGGGGACAGGCCACCCACGGCATGGGGATGGGGACAGGCCACCCACGGCATGGGCACGGGAATGGAGACAGGCCACCCACGCCGTGGGCATGGGGACGGGGACAGGCCACCCACGCCATGGGCACGGGAACAGGGACAGGCCACCCATGCTGGAGGCACAGGGACATGGACAGGCCACCCACACCAGAGGCACGGGGACAAGGACAGGGACAGGCCACCCACGCCATGGGCAGGGGCCGGGGACAGGCCACCCACGCCGTGGGCACGGGGATGGGCTACACCATGGGGACAGGGGAGGAGGCGCCGCCACTGCAGCCGCGGCCCCAGAGCCACGTGCGGGGGTGGCCGTGTCCCCATCCCCAGAGCCCCGTGCTGGGTGGCTGTGTCCCTAGAGCCACGTGCGGGGGTGGCGGTGTCCCCAAAGAGTCACATGCTGAGGTGGGGCCATGTGCCCGCAGAGCCACACCCCAGGGTGACCGTGTCCCTGT
Source organism: Eudromia elegans (assembly GCA_003342815.1). Classification (NCBI taxonomy): domain Eukaryota; kingdom Metazoa; phylum Chordata; class Aves; order Tinamiformes; family Tinamidae; genus Eudromia; species Eudromia elegans. The sequence continues at coordinate 427,691 of PTEX01000384.1, read as the reverse complement.
CTCTGTCGCCACACGCTGGGGCGGGCATGTCCCCAGCCATGGAGCCACACCCCAGGGTGACCGTGTCCCTGTGGAGCCAAGCCCTGCGGTGGCTGGGTCCCCATCCCAGGAACCATGCGCTAGGGTCCCCGTGTCCCCATAGAGCCACATGCTAGGGTGGCCGTGTCCCCAACCACGGAGCCCGCCCAGAGGTGGCCGTGTCCCCAGAGCTCCATGCTGAGGTGGCCGTGCCCCATGCCCAGAGCCCTGCCCAGGGGTGGCTGTGTCCCTGTGTCCCCAGAGCTCCATGCTGGGATGGCCGTGCCCCATCCCTGGAGCGCTTCTGGGGGTGGCTGTGTCCCCTTGTCCCCACAGCCACATGCTGAGGTGGCCGTGCCCCATCCCTGGGGCCCTTCCCGGGGTTGGCCGTGTCTCCAGAGCCCTTCCCGGGGTGGCCGTGTCCTCGTGTCTCCAGAGCCCTTCCCGGGGTGGCCGTGTCCCCGGAGCTCTGTGCTGGGGTGGCCGTGGCCCATCCCTGGAGCCCTTCCCGGGGTGGCCATGTCCCCGTGTCCCCAGAGCCCTTCCCAGGGTGGCTGTGTCCCCAGAGTCCTTCCCGGGGTGGCTGTGTTCCCATGTCCCCGTGGCCCTTCCCGGGGTGGACGTGTCCCCGTGTCCCCGGAGCTCTGTGCTGGGATGGCCGTGTCCCCGTGGCCCTTCCCGGGGTGGCCGTGTCCCCGTGTCCCCGGAGCTCTGTGCTGGGGTGGCCATGTCCCTGTGTCCCCAGAGCCCTTCCCGGGGTGGCCGCGTCCCCGTGTCCCCAGAGCTCCGTGCTGGGGTGGCCATGTCCCCAGAGCCCTTCCCGGGGTGGCCGTGTCCCCGTGTCCCCGCTCACCTCGTGACCTGCTTGTGGAAGTCCGTGAGCTGCTTGTGCGTCACCTGGATGGCTCCGCCCGTGGTCTCCTTGGGCAGACCCTTGAGCGAGTTCTCCAGCCAGCGACAGAAGGTCTGCGGGGCGCGGGGCTGAGCGCGTGTCCCCTGCCGCGTGTCCCCGTGTCCCCTGCCGCGTGTCCCCGTGTCCCCGCGCGCCCTCACCGGCCGGTCGATCTGCATGATCTCCCAGAGCACCTCGGCCACGTCGGGCAGCGTGTAGGGCGGCAGGCAGAAGCAGCACGTGTGCAGGAGCTGCCCCACGAGCTGCTGGCCCAGCTGCCCCATGACCTGCGCGATGAGCTCCTTGCGCGCCTCAAAGTCCTCCTCGTGCTGCGGCGGGGACGGGGACGGCGGCGGCGCCGCGTCAGGGACGCGCGGCCCCGGGGTCCCCGCGCGCCGCACCGCGCTGCACCGCGCTGCCCCGCGCGGCACTCACGTCGTTGGCCACGCCGGTGTGGATGAGGTCGCGCAGGAACTTCATGACGCTGCAGTTGGCGTCGCGGTGGTCGAGCGTGGTGGCGGCGATGGCCCATTGCAGGATGGGGATCATGACCTGGCTGCGCAGCAGCGTCACGGGGCTGCGCTGGATGAACCTGCGTGGCGGACGACACGCACGCTGCGGCGGTGGCGGCAGCCCCCGGCGCGTCCCCGCGCTGGGCACGCCCGTCGGGGCCGCCCCGCCGCACCTCGTGGCCAGGCGGAACAGGTCATCCACGGTGTCGGGGTGGTTCTGGAGGCCGCTGGGCTGCTCCAGCAGCTGGAAGGTGGGGACGCAGAGGGCCTGCGGGCGAGGGGCCCGTGAGCGGCGCCGCGGGGTGGCACACGGACATGGACACGGGTGGCACCGTCCCCGCGGCGCCGTCACCTGGAGCATGTCGAGCAGGCCCTGCCGGCAGCCCTCCTCCATGCCGTACTCGTCCACCAGGATGCTGCCCAGGTAGAGGAAGCAGGAGTGCTGGTGCGCCCGGTACACGCTCACCATCTGCAGGGACGGCGACGCGCTCAGCGCGACGGGGACACRTGAGAGCTCAGAGGGACGGGGACGCGCTCAGCACGACGGGGACACAAGTGCACTCAGAGGGACGGGGGCGCGCTCAGAGGGACAGGGACACGTGAGAGCTCAGAGGGACGGGGACGCGCTCAGCACGACGGGGACACGTGAGAGCTCAGAGGGACGGGGACGCGCTCAGAGGGACGGCGATGTGCTCAAGGGGACGGGGACGCCCTCAGCGCGACGGGGACACGTGAGAGCTCAGCGGGACGGGGACACGTGTGCGCTCAGAGGGATGGACGGGACGGGGACACGCTCAGTCAGGGGCACCCTGGGGCTCTGCCCAACACTCATGGGCACCCAGGCAGGAGACCAAGGGCTGAGGCCACCGCTACCTCCTGCCACCACCACTCCCTGCTACTGTCACCTTCTACCACTGCCACCGCCACCCCCTGCCCTCATCACCGCTTGCCACCACCGCCCTCTGCTACGGTCACCCCCGCCCTCGTCACCCCTTGCCACCCCTGCCCTCGTCACCCCTGCCGCCCCCCGCCGCGGGACGCGCCCGCACCTGCGTGACGAGGGGCTGCAGCAGCGCGGCGGAGCCCTTGCCCACGCAGCGCACGGCGAAGCGCAGGCAGCGGCAGCAGCGCTCCACGATGCGGTTGTCGGCGCTGTGCTTGTTGAGCGTCTCCGAGAGCACCGGCCAGATCTGGGGCGGGGGGGGACGCAGGGCAGGGCTGAGCCCCCCGTGCCGCYGCCACCACCACCGGTGCCACCGCCACCACTCACCTCCTGGATGACTTTTTGGCACGGGTGGACCTGCCCGTTCTCCACCACAGGGTTCGTGTGTCTGCACGGGGCGGAACGGCAGCGCTCGGGGCCGGCGCCACGCTCGGCCGAGGGCACCGGAGCCCCCTGCCCGCCCCGGCCACCGCAAGGGGACCCCGAGGGGCCGCCCCCGCTCTGCCACCACCGGGGCGGCTCCGCTCCGCGCCGCGGCCGTGCCGCTCCTACCGGAAGATGACGGCGAGCCGGTCCAGGGGCACGGTGGGGTCTGCGGAGAGGCCGTTGCTGGGCTCCTGCGAGAGCAGCTGCGGGACACGAGGCCGCTCAGCGAGCTGCCCCGCGGGCCGAGAGCGCCGCCGGGCTCACCGGGGACGCCGCCCCGGGGGCCAGCGCGTGGCCGCGGGCCCAGGACCCACCTTCTTGAGCGCCAGGACCTGGACGGCGCAGAGCTCGCTCAGGCACTCCGCGATCTTCTCCAGGGGCAGCCGGGCGAGGACCAGCGCCGTCCCTGCGAGACGGCGCCGACAGGGCCCTGTCCCCCGCTCCGGCACCGCCGCTTCCCGCCCCGTCCCCAAGGAGCTCCGCCGCGCGGGACCCCCCGGCGGGACCCCGCTGTGGACCCACCTTTGAGGAGCCCCACGGCCGCCTCCGGCGAGAGCGCGAAGGAGTCGAGGGCGCGGGCGATGTCGAGCAGCCCGTGGAAGTGCTGCGCCATGTGGTCGCGGCACACGGAGCAGATGTTGTGGATGGCCTTGGCGGCGGCCGACGCGAGCCGCCTGTCGCACAGCCCCTTCATCAGGTAGCCGAGCACGGGGTCTGCGCCGGGGTGCGGGGGGACACGGGCTGAGCCGGGCGCCCCGCGCCGCCCGCCCGGCAGCGACGCGGCGCCTCGGGCACTCACCCAGGAACTGGGGGTTCCTGTCCACCACCTCGCTCATCTCGCCGACCAGCTCGATGCTGGTGTAGCGCACGGCCGTGTGCACCGTCTCGGGCAGCCGCACCACCCCCTCGAGCACCTCCACCAGCGTCGGGTTGTTCTCCCTGCGGGCAGAGCGCGGCCCCCTCAGCCCCTGCGGCGGGACCAGCCCTCGGGAAGGGCGCTGCGGAGCCCATGGATCCCGACACCTCCCTCCAGGGAGCACCCGCGGCACCAAAGGAGGACACCGGCGATGCCGGGCCCTGCAGCTCCTCCGGGGGAGGATGCGGCTCCGCCTGCCCTCTCGCGGCACGCGTGGACGGGACCAGCCCTCCCCTCCTGCCGTGTGAGCCCCRGGGACGCGCAGGGTCCCTGCAGAGCCCCGGGGCAGGTCCCACGGCCGGGCGCCACTCACTGGTCCACGCTCTTCGCGATGGAGGCCATGATGAAGAGGACGGCCTCCGTCACCTCCCAGGGCGGGTTCCCGTCCTTCAGCGTCGCGTAGAGCTGCGGGAAAGGGACCCGCTCGCCCGAGGGGCCCGGGGTGCCCAGCCCGGCCTCCTCGAGCGTCCCCTCCACGTCCACGCCGCGGCCTGGGGACACGCGYGAGGGGACGTCCCCACGGCCAGCGCGACGCTCCCGCAAACCCACCTGAGCAAAACACTCCACGGATCCCACGAGGAAGATGAGGTCCTTGACGAGGTCCGAGACGCGCATGCGGAACTCCCCGAAGTCATCCGTCTCCTCCGGGACACCCTCCTGCGGGGACACCGGGAGCTGCAGACCACGGCCCGGAGCAGCGGCGTCGGCTGCGCGTCCCGGGGGACACGGGCAGGGCTGGCACCGAGGGGACATGGAGCAGAGCGGGGCCCTGCAGGTGCCAGCAGCAGGAGCAATGGCTGCGTGTCCCTGTCCTGCCGAGCCCTGCACATGGACTCGGGTGGCATCGAGGGGACATGCAGCAGAGCAGGGCCCTGTGGGCACCAGCAGCAGGAGCAGGAGCACTGGCTGCATGTCCCTGCCCTGCCAGGCCCTGCACACGGACTGGGTTGGCATCAAGGGGACATGGAGCAGAGCGGAGGTGCAGAACCACCGCAGGCACCAAGCAGGAGGGTGACAGCCCCGGGGCTGCCGCGCGGGGCCGGCTCCAGCCCCACAACCACGGTGCTGAGCGGGGCCCCGAGCAGCTCCGTGAACAGGAGCGGCACCGCAGGCACCRGCGGCCCCAGAGCGGCCCCGGCGCGGGGACCCGTTGGACACGGCGGCGCCGCGGCGGCCTTGGGCTCACGTGGTCGGCGTCGAGCTGGCAGTGGCGGGCCAGCGCGTGCAGCAGCCGCTGGATGTAGGCCTTGAAGATGCTGTGGATGACGGCGTCGTCCGTCTTGTAGAGGTGCTCCCCGAGGCGGTACCAGAAGTTGAAGGAGATTTCCACCACCTGCGCGCCGGGAAGCGCTCAGCGCGAGCGGAGCTCCCGCCGGCCCCGGCCCTGCCCGCCTCCCTCCTCCTCCTCCTCCTCCTCCTCCTCCGTGACCCTTAGCCAGGCATTCCAAAGCCAGCACGTCAACCTGCAGGGCCACCACGGCCCCCAAGAGCAAAGCCCCTCCTGCCAAAGCAGCACTGAGGCCCTTGGAGAGGCTTTAGTTTCAGCGGCCACGTCCACGGCGCCTCCTTTCACACCAAACGGGTCACGCCGTCGCCCCCGACCCGAAGCACGTGCTCGTCCGCACCCTTCCCGTGGGCACCGGGGCCGCGCGAGCAGCCCTCGCTGACCCCGCGCCGGAGGGACACCGGCCCCCGCGGCGCCCMAAGGGGAACTCGCAGGCGGAAGCCGCAGCGGGCGCCACCGCCCACGTCCCGCGCCGGGTGCCACGCGGGCGCCGCCGCCGCCGCCGCTCACCTCGTACTGCGGGTGTCCCGCGCAGATGAGCAGCAGCTCCAGCGTGCGCAGGTCGCCCAGGCCCTGGCCCGGCGTGCACACGATCTTGTCCAGGAAGGTCTCGCAGAGCTCCGTGAACACGCGGCAGTAATTGAGCACCCTGGCGAGGGGGAAGGAGCCGCGTGAGGCGCCGCGCCAGGGGCGCCAACCGCCCGCTCCCACTTCTGCTTCGCTCCACGTGCGCCTGGTAAACCCCGTGCGGGACGCCGGCACGGAGCAGCTCGGCCTCACTGCGGAACGGCGGAAAGCGCCCGTTTCCAAGGCACAGATCTTGCACAATTTCATAATATCTAAGAAAACTTCCCAAAACCGCAGCCCCAGCCGCCCGGGCCACGCCGGCCGCTTGCAAAACAGCCCCGGGGCTAATTCGGTGCCGGGAAAGCGCAAAGTTTCGGATGACTAAAATGCAAACCTGCATTAAAAATACCCGCCGGCGGCGGCGGCGCGGGACGGAGACGCAGCTGCGGAGGAGCCGGGGCACCGGGGCTGCCACCCCCAGCCCCGCCRGCTCCACGGGCCCTCCCCGAGCAGCCCGGAGGCGCCGCGGGCCCCGGGCCGGTCTGCGCTTCCTCCGTCAGCCCCTCGGGACGTGGCCGGGCGCTGCGTGCCGAGGGGTTTACGGCTGCACCGGCTCATCCCGAGGGCCCTTCCCGCCGCGAGGACCCTACGGCTCCTCTCCCCAGTCCCCAAAGGCCTCCCCTTCCCAGCGCCCGCAGCCGCACCGAGCAGCCCCGGAGCTCATCCCACCCTCCCGAAGGATTTAGGGGAGATTCCCAAATCCGGACCGCACGACTACCGAGGGTGCCCTGTCCTCGTGGTCCCCACGGCACGCGGAGCCTCGCAGCCCTTTGGGAAAGCCAGAGACGCCGCGTCCAGCAACGCCCACAGGCCGCGAGCCAAACGCTTCCACGGAAGGACGAACGGGGACGGATGCTGCCGTGACCTGCAGCTTCCAAAGGGGAACTCGGGCCCCTCTCGCTTGAGGGGCTCTCRGTGGCAGAGGCAAAAACTCTTCAGCTTCAAGTCAAAGGTGCGGCAGCCGCCCGGACCCCGCAGCCCCGGCTGCATCCTCGTCGTGGACGACTCGGGAAGAGCCCGAACTTTGGCCACGTGAGACCCTCAGCGGGGGGACAAGGGTCCCTAAGGGCCAGCAGGGCCGTCGGGGCAGCCAGAGGCCGTGGGAGCCTCGACAAGCAGAAGCAGAGGCCTCGTGAGGCTGCTCGTGGGAGGAACACGGGGCTGTCTGAAGGCAGCRGAAAGCCCCTTGGGAYGGCTGCAAGCTGGGGACAGGGACGGCTGCAAGCTGGGGACAGGGACGTGTCACAGCGGAAAGCCACCGCTCGGCACCGGCACCGCCGGGCAGCAGGGACGTGCTGCTGATCGGCGCTGCCAACCCCGAGCAAAGCTCTGGACAGGGCGCCGACGTGGGGGCGAGCCGCGCTAGAGCTCTGACACCGCGTCCCCACCAGCGACACCACCCGGTGACACGGCCACGGSACCGCAAGGGCTGTCCCCGTGTTCGGGAGCGGGGCGCAGGGTCCCTGCCTGGCCTCAGCCGCGGGGTTTTACAGCGTTCCCGGAGCACGGAGACAGGGGAAACGGGTTAAACGCAACACGGGCTTGCCTGAATCACACCGGGTCCACCTGAGTCTTATCAGCAAGGCTTCCAAACGTGGGAATTGGAGGAATGGAGCACTCGGRGAGGAGCTCCRTGGGTAACGCGGAGCCGYGYGGGCAGGAGCGTGTGATCAGGGAGGTCAGCGGGAAGGGCAAGGACCACTTTGGAAGGGGGTGCTAGGGAAGTCCCGTCAGCCGATCCCATCCCTGCCCATGCGGCAACGTCCGCACGGGAAGGAGAAGGGAACATCAGTGATGTCCACTGAAAATTCCAGACAGACCTTGTGTGTGGGAGACTGAAAAGCACCCGAGTCTGAGCAGGAAGACCAGGATGGGCTCTACAGCAGAGAGCACAAGTTCATGAAAATTAGCATTGCTGATGAAAGCCGGAGCTCCGGAAGCGTCCGGCCTCACGCGCACGGGCTGAAGTCAGAGCAGGTCCGAGGCACTAACGCCACACGGGTGAGACGGGGGATGCCAGGCGAGGTGTCCCCGCCCAGCGGGATCCCTCCGGGAGCAGCGCGTCCCGCCGGGCCTGCCGCTAGCAGCGGAGCGCTCCGAACGGGAGAGGACAGGGAGCGGCTCGGGGAAAGCAAGCTGCCYTGCGGGACACCAGCACAGGGCCTGCTGGCTCCGCGCCCCGGCGGCTGCCTGCGTCCTGCCGGAACCGCGGCTCGGAGCAAGCCCCAGCCGAGGAGCTGCGAAAGCCAAGACCGGGTGGGCTACACAGAATGGGCACAAACCGGCCGAGAATCCCCCGAGGAGCGGGAGGTTCCCAAAGGGAGAGCAGCAGCCGCCGCACGTGAAGCGCTCCTCCTTTAGGGCMGCATACAAGGGCAAGTGCAGGGTCCTGCACCTGGGCAGGAATAACCCCAGACATGCCTACAGGCTGGGGACCGACCTCCTGGAGAGCAGCCCCGCAGAGAGGGACCTGGGCGTCATGGTGGACGACAAGGTGACCATGAGGCAGCAGTGTGCCCTCGTGGCCAAGAAGGCCAATGGGATCCTGGGGTGCATTAAGCAGAGCGTCTCCAGCAGGTCGAGGGAGGTGATTCTGCCCCTCTACTCAGCCCTGGTGAGGCTGCACCTCGAGTCCTGTGTGCAGTTCTGGGCTCCACAGTGCAGGAGGGATGTGGAGCTGCTAGAGAGAGTCCAGCGCAGGGCYACAAAGATGATTAGGGGCCTGGAACATCTGCCCTATGAGGAAAGGCTGAGAGAGCTGGGCCTCTTCAGCCTGGAGAAGAGAAGACTGAGAGGGGAYCTGATCAATGTATATAAATATCTCAAGASAGGGAGTGAGGAGGAGGGGGCTGGCCTCTTCTCAGTGGTGGCCAGTGATAGAACTAGGGGAAATGGCCACAAATTGAGGCACCAAAAGTTCCACAGGAACTTGAGGAAGAATTTCTTAACGGTGAGGGTGACAGAGCCCTGGACCAGGCTGCCCAGAGAGGTGGTGGAGTCTCCTTCTCTGGAGATCTTCCAGACCCGCCTGGACATCACCCTGTGCCACATGCTCTAGGGGACCCTGCGTGTGCAGGGGGGTTGGACTAGATGACCTCTACAGGTCCCTTCCAACCCTAGGCACTCTGTGATTCTATCTCCACCAGGCTCCCACGAGCCAAGAGTGAGGGGCTGCCGGCACAGCAGGCGCCCCCAGCGCCCTCGCCACAGGAGCAGCAGGTCCCTTGTCACCTCACGGCAATGATCTGCTCCGGTGTTTCCGTGCACCAAGGACTGATCTGCACGGGCGACCTCAGGGCGTTACCCAGACCGCGAACGCGCCCGCGGGCGGGGAGGGCGGCGGGGGGCTCCCGGCCAGGGTCACTTACTTGTCCAGGTCCTCCCGCGCCACGGCCATGTGGTAGGCGGTCTCGAGCGTGAGGACGCCCTGGAAGAGCTGCAGGGCCAGGGGCAGGTTGGTCTCCACGTTCTCGATGGCGTAGAGCGCCGAGCACACGCAGTCCGAGGCCGCCTCGTGCAGGTTGGACGAGGTCTTGTCTTGTTGCTGCAGGGGAGGCGAAGCAGGAATGAGCCCGGCCACGACACCCGAGGCGAGGGGGCTCCCCAGGATCGTCTCCATCTTTGTTCCCGACGGAATTCCTACGACTTGGTCAAAACTGCCCCTCCGTGATGGCGACCGAGCCTCCCTGGGGCAGGAGGGACACGAGGGCGGGCAAAACCTGCGGTATTTGGCCCCAAACGTCGTGCTCTTTCCGCCCTGCCCCAGCAGGGACGGGCAGGGGGTTTCACACACATGTGAAATATTTATCACTGCGGYGCTCCGGGGTGAACAAGCGGATCTCGGGTCCCGGCGGGGGGACATTGGCAGCAATTGTGCGAGGCCGATTTAACAGGCACTTTAATGGCTCCCTCGGAGCCCCGGGCAATTACGGAGGGAGACAAGACCGGCATATTGAGGAGGAGAAGGGGAGGGAGGGAACAAAGGAACGGGAATTTTGCGCCTGCCTTTGTGCGTGTTTGCACGGGGACCTCCGAGCACCTGGAAAACAGCCCCTTAAGGAACACACACGGGGGCGGAAAGCAGGAGAGGATGTAGAAAAAGGCACCTAAACACTACAGTGATGACAGCAGCAAGGAGGCTGGCGGGCAGCGGGTGAGTGCCGCGGCCCAGGGCAGCGGGTGGGTGCCGCGGCGGCGCCCGTCCCATCACCGCCGGGTCCCCGTCCCTCCGCACGGGAGGGCCCACGCCGGCCACTGGTTCAACCCGGACCATGGGGGAGACGCCAGCGGGGCTGGCACAGGCCGCAGGGGACCCCCGCTCGCCGCGAGCTCGGCCCCTCGCCGCACCCCGGCCTCCTCGGCGCGCCGGCCGCCCCGCATCCAGACCCGGCAAACGGATCAACGTCACTGAGGAGCCCGGTTCCCTGCTGCCAACAAAGAGGATCCCACCGTTCCCGGGAAAACCTGGCCGYGGGGGAGCAGAACTGATTTTGGCCTGACACAAATTTAGTTTCTTGCACGAGGCCCGCAGAGACCTCCAGCCAACCACCACCCTGTCCGCCCTGTGAGGCCACCAACCTCACTCCAGGCTTGCTCAACAAGGCCTCAGAGCCCTGCAGGACAACCGGACTGGGGAAGGGAATCGAGCACCGCACTCGAGAGCCCGGCTCCCTCCTAGCGCGCACGGAAACCTCAGCTCGAACCCGGCGCCCGACGCTGGCCGCGGCGACCGCCACCACCAAGGGCTACAAACGCTCGTGGCTCCTCCAGGGTGGAACCCCCCGAGCAGAAGAGGAGGTTTTGCAGCCATCACAAAGTGGCCCTGGCTCCCCAGCTCCCRCCTGAGCGAAGCACCTGCTTAATAYCGGCTCCAAAAGTGAGGATTCCTAGAGCAGAAATAAGGAGAACGGCTATGGATAGAAGACTAAACCCCCTTGGAACCCTTTTACTTGAGCAGGAACGTGCTCAGGAGGAACAGCCAGGCCAGGGGGGTGGGAAGCGCTTCGGGAACACCAGGGAAGAGCATCTTAGGGGTCCTGACYGCCCTGCCAAGAGCAAAGGGGCCGGTTGTCACCCCTAACCACCCCTGCGCTGGGTGTCACGGCACAAGATGGGCAGGAACAGGCGGTTCTGCAGGAGCTGCTCATTCTCTTTCCTCCGCACAAAGAGCCAGAAAAGCCCGTGTGCTTCTTCCACTTGCACCCGAAAGCTCTGCTGATACTTCCTACCCATCCATCTCGTCCTCCCATCCCCGTCACGGGCGATGGGCTCCAGTAAATCYGCACCTCTCCCGGAATATTTCAATTTCAAATCACAGGCACAAGTGATTTCCTCTATTTCCATCTACACCGAACCTTTGCTATTCAGTCTGCTCTTGCTATATAAAAACCCAAGGTCTATAAACCCAAACCCAAAGCCTAATTGAGATGGAAAGAAGGGGAGAAGCCCCCTCGAGGTGCGGAAGAGCCGCCCGGAGACGCCAGCCACGCGGCTCCCGCTCCCAGCGCGCTCGGCGCACTCACCAGCACCTCGAAGAGCAGCGAGAGCAGCTTGCTGTTTGCCATGAAGGTGCTATCCAGAACGCCCAGGTTGAACCAGCTGCCCAGGCACCGGAAGGTTTTGATGAGCATCTTCTCGTCGTTGCCCGCTTTCTCCACGCACGTCATCTAGGGCAGGACAAGGGAACAGTGCTTAGGAGCCACCACRCCGTCTTCCCAGCAACGAAGACCACCCCAAGGCAGGAACAAGACTCCCAATACACCCTCTTTGGAAAAGCCCATCTCAGATTTACACCCCTCGATATTTATACGCTTTCTCCTGGAGGTTGATCCTGCACTTTATCACAATTTCTGTTCCTTTTTTTAATTAAACCCTTTTGCAACCCAACAAAGTGGATTTAACATTTGCACCCTACGTACACAATCCAGTTTTGCTCCTCAGGAGCCAGTTCCAAATGCTGGAACCGGCTACAGAAGCTCCGGGCAGACGTGGAGGAAGCAGGAGCAGAGTCCCACGGATGCAGAGGATACCGGGATCGGGAAAAGGGGCAGGGAACCGAGGGCCCACTCTGCCCCCAGCAGCCGTCCCTGCACGTGGGGAGGCTGCGAAGGCAGCAGGGGGTTCAGGCAGCCCAAGAGGACGAYGAGGAGCCGGGGCTCGCTCGGGGCCAGCACGGCCCGTGGAAGAGCTGGACGTGGCTTCTCCAGCACCCGTGGCGGTGCCGACGGCAGCTCCCGCGGCTGGGACACGTGCGGGGTGACAGGGACCTTGCACACAAGAACCGAGTTACCGAGGGAGGGCGGATCYGTAACTGCACCCTGTGATGTCCTTGGGCGTCACCACCCTCCTCGYTGGGGGTCACCAGAAGGGCTGCGAGGAGTGACGCCTCCCGCCCACCCCTCCAAGCAAAAACCAAAGCTCAGGCAGACGGGAACGTCCACCAGGCGCATCTGCCACCCCGGTGCTTCTGCCCCGGCCCGCGGCCTTCCTCCATCGCGGGCCCTTGGAACGATGCCCTCGGGCAAGGGCTCAGGGCAGGCCAAAGGCGGCTCCTGGAACCCGCACAAGGCTCCTCCGGGAGCAGGGGGACGGAAGCAGGAGCCGCAGCCGRGCGCCCGAGGGCGACGCTGCTGGGGCCACGCAAAGACGCTGCACGCTGCGAGCCACAGGAGAACCCCAGCACACAGAGTCACACGTAACACAGGGGTGATCTGCGCCTCCAGGCTTGGGTCCTTCTCCCCAGATTTGTCCTCTTYGGAGGCTCAAAATAATCCGGTTCCCAGGGAGCCAAGTGAAACACCGCTGTAAGAAAAGACTAGGGAATTTGGCTACGTTTCCCCATTTGGGCAGTTACAGTAACACCATTTGGCYAATGCTAAACAGGAGGTGCAGCTGAAGGCACATGCGCAGCCTGTCCCCCACGTGCTGCTGTTTGAGGAGRAGAGGGCACGAGGAGCACCCCTGTGCTAACAGGGCAGTACGTGGGACATGACGGCCTGAAGTCACCTCTTGCTCGGCCATCAGATAACCCAGAGCTGCCACGGCCCGTGCAGGGACTCAGCCGGGCTGATGGCTCCGTGTCCCCGCACGCAGCGGTGACAGTGACACAACCCTCGCACGCAGGGTGCAGGCRAGAGCAGGAGGAGGCCACCGAGTGCCCCTCATCAGCTCCACTATCAGGCGGGCACCAACAATAGGAACCTTACTGCAGTTGTGATTAATCTGCTCGGAAGGGGACTCTAAAAGCAGCTTGTTTCACCCAAGCCTCCTGCCAGCTGCCAGACGGCTCTGCGATCATGCCAGACCTGGAATAACCTGCGCCAAGGATAGAGGGGGAACGGCCGGCTGCGGGAACTCGCTCCGGGGTGCGAGGGTGCACGGTCCCCGCGGGTGTCACRTCTCCTTACCAGCAGGGAGATGACTGTGCTGGAATAATAAGCCAGATCCTCTATGATCTCCGTGCGGCGGTTGGCTCCGATGCGCAAGGAGCGGCTGTGAACCTCCTCGGGCAGCACCGTGAGGATCTCCAGCAGGAAGGGCAGCGAGGTGACATCGTTACTGTACCTGGGACAGAGGACGGGCAATGCAAGGCTGCGGGTGGCAGCTGAGCACACAAAGAAAGCCAAATTAATTAAAAGGGAGGGGTTATCGCAGACGCACTCGAGCGCGCGGCTGCAGGGGCAGCGCGTTGGTGAGAYGTGTCTGACTCGGTGGCAAAGCCCAAGGTTTCTAGCAACCAGCTTGGAAAAGACAGGCAAGGTTTCCCTGTCCGACAAGCAAATCAAATCCAGCCGCCGACATCCAGACAGATCCAACCCTTCCCCTCTCAACACGGCCACGGGACCTCCGCAGCACGGAGGCCGAGGCGGTGAGCCTGGAAACGGACGGGGATGGAGGGGTCATCGAGTAAGGAAACGGGGAGATGAGAAACGCCAGCCCGGGGCCCCTCGGGGACTGCGCGGGTCCTCCCGCCCCCGAACGGAGCGGAGTTTTACGCCAGAAGCAGCTACTCACTTTTCAACCAGTGTCTGCACGCAGCCCTTCCAGGAGGCCATTTGCAGGGCAAGGTCTGCTATTGCTAGAGCAAGCTGCAAGGGGGAGAGAAGAGCAGAAAACCAGGGCTCAGAGCGGCTGAAACGCCGCTGCCGGGCCCGGCAGGACCCCGGCGGCACCGGGGGCGCAGGGCAGAGGCTGCCGCCCTCGGCCAACCCCCCGTGCGGGGCACCGCACCGGAGCCAGCCCTCGCGTCCCCCTCTGCCACCACGCACGGGCGCCCGGCGTGTTCCCAGCTACGGAGGGGACATTGCCAGGTGGCTGCCAGCAGGAATATTGCAGGTGTCCTCCCTTTGGCATCTTACCTGCTTGCAAACGTTAGGAGCTTCTGGGGGGGATTGAGGGGGAAAAAAAACACATGCAGACTCAATGTCATGAGCTTGGCTGTGGGGGAATTGAGGGGGAAAAAAACGTATCCAAACTCAATGTCATGAGCTTGGCTGTGGGTTGTGGGGGGAATTGAGCAGAAAACGTATCCAGACTCAACGTTATGAGCTTGGCTGCAGGTTGTGGGAGGAATTGACGGGAAAAAACCATATCCAGACTCAATGTTATGAGCTTAGTTGTGGGGGGATTGGGGGGCAAAACGTATCCAGACTCAATCCCAACCGTGGTCGTGCTCAGGGTGCCTGAGGAACAGCAGGGCTCCTCCTGCTCTCTCCAAACAAGGGGGTAAAGCAGCTGATGCAGCTGAAGGAGTCGATCAACAAGAGCAAAGGGGCCGCGCTGGAGACACAGGGACGGGGACGGCGCGGTGAGCGCGGCYGCAGCATCCGCCCTCGGTCCTGCAGGGCCTGCGGGGGGCGGCCCCGGACCCGCCGCCCCTTTGAGAGCGGGGCCTACCTGGGTGACGATGACGGGCGACAGGTCCTTCAGGTTCTGGATGTGGGACAGCAGCGAGTCCCGCAAGGACGCGTGCGAGTCTGTGGGGAGTTCGTAGAAGGACGTCTGGATCTTCATCTTCATGGTCTGCGCCGCGAAGTAGCACGACTCCACATCCTGCCGGATCTGCAGCAGCTGGTCCGAGATCTCCCACGCGTGCACCTGCGGCGAGGCCGGCCGTGAGCCGCCGCCGGGACCCCCGCAGCAGGCGCCTGCACCTCCACGCGGGAGTGCTGCACACGCCCGCCGCACCAAAACACGTATGGCACACATGGAAAACACACGTGGCGACAGCCCCGCGGAGAGCAGGGCAGGGAGCGCGTCCCATCCRCGTCCCCGCGGGTCAACGCTGCGGAAGAGGCTCCTGAGGCTGCGCCGGGTAATCGCCGCTCCCGCTGCCTCCAGGGCAAGGCAGAGAGCTCCGCGAGGGGCACCGGGGGGCACAGGGTGGCGTAACGGCCCCCCTGACCAAGGCAGCGACCCATAGCTGCAGGATGGAAGTCATCGGATGGGTTCCCAGCACTAGGAGCACACGCAGGGACTGAGGACTGCGCGGCCGGGCCCAGGCGGGACCCGGCACAGGAGCCAGCCGAGAGGGACCCCAGGGCTCGCGTGTGCGGCCCGACACGGGGCAGATGTAAGGAAGAGTTAAAAACGGGCTGGGGTCTTTACGGCCAAGGGTCTAGGGAGCCCAGGTCCTTTTCTCCTCTATTCTAAGTGGAAGGATGGGAGGAGAAATGTGGATTTGGGGGGCAGTTCTGGGCTCCCAAGGACAAGAGGGACGTGGAGCTTCTAGAGAGGGGCCAGTGCAGAGCAATGAAGATGATGAAGGGACCGGAGCATCTATCGTGTGAGGAAGGACTGAGCGAGCGGGGCCTGTTCAGCCTGGAGAAGAGAAGCCTGAGAGGGGATCTGACCAATACAGACGAGGACCTGAGGGGAGAGTGTAGGGAGGAGGGGGCCAAACTCTTCTTGGTGGTGGACAGTGACAGGACAAGGGGCAATGGGTTCAAGTTGAACCCCAGGCAGTTCCATGTCCATGGGAGGAAGAACTTCTTTGGTGTGAGGGTGCCGGAGCCCTGGCCCAGGCTGCCCAGAGAGGCTGTGGAGGCTCCTGCTCTGGAGACCTTCCAAACCCACCTGGATGCCGCCCTGTGCCCCGTGCTCTGGGTGTCCCTGCTGGAGCAGGGGTTGGACTGGATGATCCCCAGAGGTCCCTTCCAACCTCAACCATTCCGGGATCTACAGCAGAGCCGGGATCACCGCCCTTCAGGGCAGCACGGCTAAAACGTGGGAAATCCAAGCAACGCGGCCGAGGAGGCGGCACCTCTGGGCTCCAGCCCTGCTCAACAGCAGCAACTTTGCAGCCCCCACCTGTGACACCCCCTCCCTGACCCAAATCCAGTGCAAACCGAAGCCTCCTAAAAAATCCTGCAACTGGTCCCGACTCCAGACGTGTTGGGGAAGGAGATTCCACCACAAGGAAGGTTATGGCCTTCTGAGTCCCATGAACTCCCTGCCTGGATTTTCCCAAATAAAGGTAAATTTGCCCCTTCTCTTCCACGCACAGCCATGGACTCCACCATCTCGGAGCAGAGCAGCACCAGAACCCACGGGCTGCTTCCAAGAGACTGGAAAAAACCTTCAAAGTCCTTTCTCCCCATCAGCCTCCAACCGTTCCGGGMCCACGTCCTTTTTCCCCCCTCTCCGAGCCGAGCCAGGCGCCGCAGTTCCCTTCCCTGCTTCCTCCAAGAGCCCSGCGCTGCCCGGCTTCCCAGCGGCATTCCCTCGCAGCAGGGCTTGGCGGGTCAGCTCTATCCGAACGCAGAGCAGCTGCCCATGGAGAGCACCCATGGGCACCCAGGCAGCCACGGGACATCCCGCGGAGCGGCCCCCTCTCCCCGCGGAGCCCCCGAAACGCAAGATCAGGTAAAGGTTCCGATCCCACGGCCCCACTCCATGAGCCCAAAGGCCTTTTCCAACCATAACGATTCCTCGATTAAACCAGATCCTGCTGGAAAAGGCACCTGCCTGCGGACTGCTGTGYTAGGGGCCCGGCATTAATCCCATTRTAGATWGATTAGGRATGACGTTGCCATTGCTTTAGGAAAGRATTTTTACATTAAAAAGAGGTGGTTTTACAGTAAGAATGAAAACAACCACAGCAAGACTCRTAGGGAGCTCATCCCCATGGGCCCTACGAGCAAACAAGTCACCATGTCCATGTGTCATAGGAGCAGCACGCTCAAAGTTCCACTTTCCCTAGGAACCGCAAACAATGTCCCATTTTCCTGGGCTATCTATCTAGCTTGATACTCAAAAAACCCTACTTTTGATGTAAAAATCGAAAAGAAGAGCRCTCAGTCTCCTACCATTGAGTTCCAGAGGTCTTGGTCTGGATGCAGCCAGCTTCTGGAGACAGACAGAAAACCAAGGCGAGCGCGAGAACGCAGCGCGTTGGCAGCCGGACATCGACCGCTGCCCTGAAATACGAGTTGGGTGTTGGCAGGACTGCGTCAACGGGAGCCCCGGCGTAAACGGGGCGAGCCCGGRGAGCTGGGCCGCACACAGCGGAAACCCCGCCGCCCAAAAAGCAAGACTTCTTCCCGTTCGGACGGATGGGCAGAGGAGAAAGCATTGGAACCCTGGAAAATTCAATGGAAAACRTTTGCAAAGACTCGGATGTATTTCTCATCGTTTTGCTGTTTGCTTGGGGCAGGTCAGTCGCTTTCCATGGGGAAAGCGGGCTCAGAGCTGCTGGTTTCACCCTCCTGGCGACCAGAAGGGACCATCAGCGTCGTCCCGAGGGCAGGAGCCTCCTGCAGAGCTTACGGTTTGCGGCAGAACAGCCGGAGCAGCATGCCTGGACTTGGAGACGTCGCTGGGTTTAGTGCCGCTTTCCCTTGCTACGGCACAGAATCCTCGCTGCGCTCCCTTGTGCGTCCCAAAGGCCCCGTGCTCCCCTCCCCAGAGGCCTGAGAAGGAAACCGGGCGCGGGGACAACGCGGGATCTAGGTGAGGAGTGTTTCGGGAGCACCTCCCAGGACGTAACGCGAGTTCTTCGGGAGACGGAGCCTGCGGAGCAGCCTCGGGACGAGGAGCGGGGCCGGCGAGCGCACGGTGCTGCTTTAGGGAAGGCCCTTTGGCGCCATCACCTTCTGTCCCCAAGGCCACAGAGCAGGGAAAGGCGCCAACCGGCACCGCAGGCTGCTCCCCAGGGACTCCCACCACCTCCTTTTCCAGGCCCGGGGGTCTGTGGAAGTGCCTCAGATCCCGGCGCGGAGCCGATGGGATCCCAGGGGCCGGGTAGACGGAGAGGGCGCAGCCGAACGGGCATCACGCACCAGGGCACAAGGGACTCAACGYTGGTCCCTGTGTAACCACAGCCAAAAAGAGGCCTTAGACATGCAGAGAGCTGCTGCCAGCTGAGGGGACGTCCCCAGCACGGGGCCTGGCTTGGAGCACCGCTGCTCTGAAGGCAGAAGGGCTCACGGTGCTCCCCGGTGCAGCCCCAGGACACCAGAAAAATGAGAAAATTGAGAAAATYCCTGGCATTCAGCTAGAGCCATCTCACCAAAACGGCTGCCAACAGCCCAGGGCAGCCA
This sequence comes from Eudromia elegans, assembly GCA_003342815.1. Classification (NCBI taxonomy): domain Eukaryota; kingdom Metazoa; phylum Chordata; class Aves; order Tinamiformes; family Tinamidae; genus Eudromia; species Eudromia elegans. Next base: position 409,533 of record PTEX01000384.1, on the reverse strand, counting down.
CAGGGGCCCCAAAGCAAAACTCGGTGGTCACCAGAAACAAGCAGGTTGCCCCAAACTTAACCACAAAACACCAATAACAGCGAGGGGCTGGTGACTATCAGATTAGGTGGCAACGCTGGAAAAAGCCCACAGCAGTTTGACTTTGCTCATTCCAGCCCAAAACCCTCAGCGAGCACTAAGTGTTTCTGGAGAAATTGGCTTTGGGGGAAAAAAAAGGCATTTCTGGTCCAGGCAAACGGCCCTTGGTCGCTGCAGGCGGTGCAGCTACTCACACAGACCCTCCACCAAACCCTGCGCTTGCAGGAAAGCACCAAAGAAACTCCTGGCGTGGCCCGAAACTTCAGGGATCCTCTTTTGGACAAAGCCCGGCTTGAGCCYGCGAGCGGCCAAACCGGGGCCGGCTCCGTGCTCGGAAGGGCTTCGCTCGCCCCCAGCTTTCCAATAGGGACCAGCCGGTGGCTGCTCCTCCAGCAAGCAGCACCCCCAGAGCTCCGTGCGCCCAAGGCAGCGCCCGCAGCCCAGGAAAACAGCTGGAAAGGCTGAAAACTGCCGGAACAAAATGAAGCGGAAGGAGCACGCGGAGGTGTCCGGTCCAGGTCYCTGCCCAAAGCGGAGCACTCGGGTTGCTCGTCCGTGGCAGCTCAAGGCAACGGGCACATTTTACACTCATTTCTTGCTGCCCCGAGTGAACGCCAGCAGTGGGGCCGAGGGGCGGGGGTGGCGCCCGCCGCGTGCAGGGCCGAGGTGCCGCTCACGCGTCGCCCRGCCCCACGTCACCTGCTTCACAAAACGCGCAGCAGGGATCCAAGCASCAGCTCCTGCAGGCGCCCACTGGCAAAAGCTGCTTTTTTTCTTTTTAATTTTAATTAGGGGCTCGGTTTCCACTCCATATTATCATCGAGTTAATTTCAGGGACGCATCAAAGGAAACCAGTGGAGTTAGTCATTCACACGAGCCCTGCCTGGCTACAAGCCACATCTAATTCCTGGCTTTTAGAAGGCGCTTTGCAAATCAACACGGAACCACAGGGCAGCCCGAGTCCCTGCGGGAACAACGCGAAGCTCCCGCCCGGTGCCGCCCATCTGAACCGCGCTTTCCATCAACACACCCCCCTAAAGAGGAGCTCACGAGGTCGCAATTAACAAACCGGGTTCAGGAAAGTGAACGCTTGAAACACGCGCTCGCTCCCTATGTTCAATATAGGCACCTTCTGCGGGAAAGACACCCTAAGTCCTCCAGAATTAACTCTGTGCAACCCCAAAGAGTTTGGGACATTATATACATGTATAAATTTGCATATATAAAATGATATTAAAGTTTTCGCTTCCTGTCCTCGCAGTGATTCCAACCCTGGTAAGCAGCGAGCTCCGAAGACAAGGCGATTCCAGCAGCGCAGAAGCTCGTGGGGACAACCCAGAGGCCCCTCACACGGCAACAAACGGCAAACACCAAACTGAAATGGGGCTGTTCAAGCACCCGCCCCTCACAAAATGCTATTTTGCCCCTACCCGGGTGTCACACACCCTGCTCCAGGCCATAGCGACCACCTAAGAGCCATCGTTGGCACGGGGACAGGGCAAACGGAGCCCACCGAAGGAACCCGCAGGCGACTTCATTCCGCTCAAGATACAACGAGGCCTTATTTCAAATAAGTGACAGGCAAGCGCYTGACCACCTGAACTGCTGCTCTGCACGCTGGTGCTGACACCAGCCCTCGGGACCGTCCAAGTCGTCGCGAGCGGTGAACGGTGAAGCAGCRGCGCCCGCTGGCGCTGCCCGGCGTGGGCCGAGGGGCCGGGTGCTGCACGAGCTCCTTGGGGGGTCACGCAGAAAGCTGGAGCAGGAAGGCTCCGGAGCGCAGCCGGGAAGCTGCGGCCAAACCCACAATTTGCAGCGGCCCCCGCGGCACCGACGGCGAAGCGCTGCTTACCCACCGAGCAGGAGGCCTCCAAGGGAGCGATTTCCAACGGATTTTTGCTTCCGCGAGTGCTCCACGGCCCTCGCTCGGCCGGCTTCCCACTGATACGTTCCAGTTCCTCTCATCCCACTTTGCAGCACAGGCAAGAGCGGCCGGCGGCGGTAAAAGCCGGCTGCGTCGTGCCAGGGATCCAGCCACAGGGATCATCAGGAGTGCTGCACCACGGAACCMGACTAAACCCCCAATGGGAGCAACCAGCAGCACTTCCGAATCAGGAGTCCCTGGCCCAGGCTGCAAAGCAGCAGCCCACAAGCCCCATCGGCATCTTATTTGGGGTGAAATTGTGCTAAAGGAGACCCACGCAGCAGCCTTGGACTTCACCCAGGGCCTCAGCCCTTCCCGTGCACAAAACACTTCTGTCCTTAATATGGCACAGCTCCAGACAACTCCCTGCGCGGCACGAGAAGCGGAGCAGCCCCAGGCCGTTACTGCTGGGGAGCACGGCCGGGGCCGGGCTCCACACCAACCAGGGCGTGCCAAGACGCTCTCTGCTACGGTAAGTCTAAGAAAAAGGCTCACCTTCCTCCAGCTTGCATCTGAACGCTGAAATACGCTCGGGAAAGAGCAATTCAAGCAGGTTATGCGTTGAATGAACTCAAGCTGAGCTCCGGAGCACCCATTCGGTCGCTCCTTAAAATTTGCCATTAAACCTCATGGGTAAATCCCTCAACGCCTCTGCCAAAGCAGCACAAATAGGAAGCGAAGCAGCAGGAGCGCTCCGGACGCGAAGCGTATCCCAAACACCCATGGATGTGAAAGGGCCAGGCCGGGGCTGAAGGGCCTTTTTGAAGGCGTTTCTCTGGAGAAAAGGGAAAGAAGCTGCTGCTCTGCAAAGCGAAGGGCCCCCCTTCACTCTGGGGCTCTGGTGCTCCGTGCTCTGATCTGCTGATCCACTGATCCGGAGGACCTGCCCGTTCAGCCTTTGGGGACTATTTGCACGCCAGGGAGCTGGCGAAGGGCAGCGGCGCTGTAGGAACGCGGGACAACAAAGAGCTCCGGGGAAATACGGGCACCTTCGATGGAGTTTAAAAAGCCTCCGGGAAAACACAGGGAAGCATCCAAAGCAACTGGAGCAGGGGAAACCAAACCACGCTCCGTAGGGAGGGAGCCGAATGAGAAACCCTCAGCCAACGCTGCAGGGCTCCTCAATGGGGACATTGGGAATCTGTGGTTAAAGAGCAGCTCACAGGTCCTGCAGAGGCCAAGGCTCCGCAGGGCACCTTAGGAGCCGGGAACTGGGCGGGAAGGCACCTGCTTCCCGCTCCTGCTGCATCTCCGAGTGGTTCTAGATCCCTCGCTCTGCCCCGAGACCGATGTATCCAAACAAACCCGCAGTAACTGCGGCACCTTTGTACTCTTTGCACTCCGGTTCAGCCCAAAGGCTGCAGTCTTTAGTCCAGCTTTGGCTTTTCCGGGAGTTTAGGGGCCTCACCTGGCAGGGAAGGAGCATCTCGCGCCGCGGCCACAGCTTTGCTTTCCCAAACGGGAATAAAATCCCAGGAGGGAGCCACAGCCGGGCAGGGGACGGGCGCTCTCGAAATAAACTGAAAGAGGATCTCCCATGGGCGCCGGCACCCCGCGCGCCTCGGGTTTCCTCCGGCACCGGCGCCGGGCCGGGGGCTCCGCTCCGGGCTCGGAACCTGCAGCGCTCCCGTAACGCGGGATTCTCCGCCCGGCACCTTCAGAACGGCAAAGTCCCTCCCTTTCATATTTTTTTGGGGAAAGACACTATCTAAAAGCACACGGGCTCCAACTTTACAACCAGACTTTCCCAAACTTACCAGAGGAGCTGCAGAACCGAACGCTACTCCCGATTCTCGTGATTTTCAGGAATCTACCTCTATTCAGCTCAAATAACTTAAGGAAAAAGAAGGTGAGTTTGTTGTAGCAAATGTTCCAGAGATGCCCCAGCCAGCGAGGGGCTGGGAGCCGCGTGGTTTATCTGACAGATCAGTCCCACAATCGCTGCTTATCTCCGACACGGCTTGGAAGCTCCTCGGAATCCGCTCGGGAGCCACGGAGCTTTTCCTGCTCCGCTTCAAGGAGCGGGAGCTTCGAAACAGGGAGCAGAAGCTGCTCCCAAAGGGGCAGTCTGGTCGATGCAACCGCCCAGACTTGCGGGATTTGCGGCTTCTCCTTGGAAAATACAAGCAGCTTCCATGGATTTCCCATGCAAGGGGACAAGTGAGGGCAGCGGAGGGGACAACTGGAGGCGGGTGACACAAAGGAGGCCGGAGCGCGGGCTCCGCAAGGGCCACCCCACGCAAAAGACAACAGGGAGACACGATAGGCAGGGGAGAGGAGAGGAACCAAAGTCACCGCCGGCCTCGGGACAACGAACGCGTTCCCGGCAGGACAACGTGCCGGCGTATCGGCCACCAAGRCCTCAGGTCAGCCCTGGAGCCGAACTCCAGCAGGAAAGACCCTGGCACCGGCGCTTTAGGAATGCGGGAGGAGGAAAAGGGCTTCAGCTCCGCGATTCCCTGTGTGCCGGGATGCAGTTTGGGCCGTTTTCCAGCACAGGCCTCAGTTCCCAGAGCCATAAGGAGGGAGAGAGGCCGCGAGGAGCGGGAAAGGGACCCAGCCCCACGGCCAGGAGCTCCCCACGTGTCTGGGGGGGTCTCCAGGGAGCCAGGGACCCCCCCTAATCTTTTCCCAGTGTTTTCCTGGCCGTTTCCTCATGCCAGGCTCACTAGGGCTGCGCCGGGCCCGTCCATCCCGGAAGGTGGGCTTGGAATCCAGGAGGAGCCGGCACGGATGGATGGAGGGAGAGAGACAGGGGAAAAGAGAGGGATGGAGAGAGATATAGAGGGGGGGCCCCCACAACACAGAAAGGGGGGGTGGGCACTAAAGGGGGGAGGGGGGGAAGAAGCCACCCAAACTTCTTCCCCCAGGGGCAAACGCTGGGAAGTGGAGGGGGGACAAAGAGGGGGACAAGAAGGAGAGGACAAGGGGGGGAGGTGACACCCAATTCTCCCTCAGGAGAACAAATGGGGAGGGGGAGGGCGCACACAAAGGACCCCCCTTGGGCCCTCCGCGTTCCCCCCGGGCCCTCCATGGTCCCCCTGGGCCCTCCGCGGTTCCCCCGGGCCCTCCGCGGCTCCCCCGGGCCCTCCATGGTCCCCCTGGGCCCTACGCGGCTCCCCCGGCCCGTTGCGGTTCCCCCGGCCCCTCCGCGGCCCCCTCGGCGGCTCCCCCGGCCCTCCGCGGCTCCCCGGCCCGTTGCGGTTCCCCCGGCCCCTCCGCGGCTCCCCCGGCCCGTTGCGGTTCCCCCGGCCCTCCGCGGCCCCCTCGGCGACTCCCCCGGGCCGCCGTGCCCGCGCCGCGGCCGGGCCGCGCTCACCGATCGCTGGAGCTCGCCGAGCCAGCAGCTGGCGCGCTCCTTGCCGCTGGGGTCGGGGTCGTGGTAGAGCGCCTGCACGGCCTGGTACACCACCTGCAGGCTCGGCTTGCCCTCCATGGCGCCCGCCTGGCCCGGCCCGCCCGCCGCTCAGCGCCGCCGCCGCCCCGCGCCGCCCGCCGCCATCTCCGCTACCGGCGCCGCGACGGGGCGGCGCCACGCCGAGCGCCCACGGGCCCCCCCGGAAACACGCGCCGCGACGCGCGTTCCGCTTCCGCCGCCGCGCCACCCCTCTGCTCCCAGTCCTCTTCCTCCCCCTCCTCCTCCTTCCCTTCCTCTTCCTCCTCCTCTCCTTCCTCTTCCTCCCCCCTCCCCGCCCCTCGTGGCGCTGTCCCCGCCGCGCGACACCCGGCCCGACGGCCCCGCCTCGCCCCGCCCGCCCTTCCGCCCGGTGCGCCGCCCAAAGCGGCCCGGGCGCCTCTGCGCGCCGCACGCGGGAGGGAAGCGGCTCCCGCCGCCGCCGGCCGCTTCCGGGAACCGCTTCCGGGAGCCGCCCCGGCCGCCATTGTGCGGCCGCGGAAACGGGACCCGCTCCCGTTGTACCCGGGTGCTCCCGTTTCCTGGTCCCCCCAGTCCCGGAGTGCTCCCGTTTCCCGGTCCTAACCCACCCCGCTCCCGGGTGCTCCCGTTTCCCAATCCAGGGGTGCTCCCCGTTCCCGGTCCAACCCCCCCGCCCCGGGTGCTCCTAGTTCCCGGTCCTGGAGTGTTCCTGGTCCTACCCCACCCCGGGTGCTCCCGTTTCCCGGTCCCATCCCCCCGGGTGTATCCCGGAATTCCCGCCGTTTTCCCGTGCCCTGCCTGGGCGCCGTGTCCCAAGGGGCAGGTCCTGCCGCTGGGCAATGGGGGGGGTCCCCCCGTGTCCTTAGGGGTGGCTGCAGAGGGTCCCTGGGCTCCCGTGGGTGCAGGCGCGGTGACGGGGTGCCCTGTGCGCCCTTRGCTGGGCGGTTGTGCCCATGGGGGKGTCACTGTGTCCCCATGGGGACAGGCGGTGGGTGCAGGGTCCCCCCATGGCTGCAGAGGGTCCCCTGGGCTCCTGGGCCCCTGTCACAGGGGACACCTAGATGGTCCCCCATAGCACCCCAGTGGCTGCTCTGCCACCCGGAGGGACCCAAGGGACAGCGCAGAGGAACCTCGGGAGGTTCCACCAAGGCAGGGCMGGGTCCTGCACCTGGGCAGGAATAACCCCAGACATGCCTACAGGCTGGGGACCGACCTCCTGGAGAGCAGCCCCGCAGAGAGGGACCTGGGCGTCATGGTGGACGACAAGTTGACCATGAGGCAGCAGTGTGCCCTCGTGGCCAAGAAGGCCAATGGGATCTTGGGGTGCATTAAGCAGAGTGTCTCCAGCAGGTCGAGGGAGGTGATTCTGCCCCTCTACTCAGCCCTGGTGAGGCCGCACCTCGAGTCCTGTGTGCAGTTCTGGGCTCCCCAGTGCAGGAGGGATGTGGARCTGCTAGAGAGAGTCCAGCGCAGGGCCACAAAGATGATTAGGGGCCTGGAACATCTGCCCTATGAGGAAAGGCTGAGAGAGCTGGGCCTSTTCAGCCTGGAGAAGAGAAGACTGAGAGGGGATCTGATCAATGTATRTAAATATCTCAAGAAAGGGAGTGAGGAGGAGGGGGCTGGCCTCTTCTCAGTGGTGGCCAGTGACAGAACTAGAGGAAATGGCCAAAAATTGAGGCACCAAAAGTTCCACAGGAACTTGAGGAAGAATTTCTTAACGGTGAGGGTGACAGAGCCCTGGACCAGGCTGCCCAGAGAGGTGGTGGAGTCTCCTTCTCTGGAGATCTTCCAAACCCGCCTGGACACCACCCTGTGCCACATGCTCTAGGGGACCCTGCGTGTGCAGGGGGTTGGACTAGATGAGCTCTACGGGTCCCTGCCAACCCTAGGCACTCTATGATTCTATGATTCTATGATCTGGCTGAGGCCGGGAGGACCTGGTGGAGGACGTGTAGATCAAGTGTTTCATATGTAGGTCAGGTTGTGGACAGGTAGGTCAGGTTGTGGGCAGGTAGATCAGGTGGTGACGTGTCGATCAGATGGAGGACGTGTAGATCTGGTGGAGGAGGTGTGAGTGGTGGTGGGGGTGTAGTGGAGGACCTGTAGATCAGGTGGAGGGCATGTAGAGCTGGTAGAGGACATGTAGATGAAGGGGAGGATGGGAACATCTAGTGCAGGGTGTGTAGATCTGGTGGTGCATGTGTTGGTCAGGCTGTGGACGTGTAGATCTGGTGGTGCCTGTGTAGAGCTGCTGGTGGACATGCAGGGCTTGCGGTAGAGCTGTAGCTCTGGTGGTGGAGGTGTGGTGAAGGACATGTAGAGTTGATGGTAGGCGTGTAGAACTGGTGGAGGACAGTAAGATCTGGTGGAGGGAGAGTAGATCTGGTGGTGGACATGCAGAGCTGGTGGTAGGCATGCAGAGCTGGTGGAGGACATGTAGAACTGATGGAGCGGGTAGATGAGGTGTGGGTGTGGTGGTTCAKGTGTAGACCGGGTAGTGGACATGGAGATCTTGTAGATCAGATGGTGGGTGTAGGTCCTCTTGGTGCGCGTAAGATCTGGTGGAGAACGTCCAGGTCAGGCGGTGGAGGTGTAACTGCGGCCGGAGGTCTGGTCGTGCACGTGCAGATCCAGTGATTGCACAAGGATCCCAGAATCCCAGAGTGGCTGAGGGTGGAAGGGACCTCTAGGGATCATCCAGTCCAACCCCTGCTCCAGCAGGGACACCCAGAGCACGGGGCACAGGGCGGCATCCAGGTGGGTTGGTGGGTTTGGAAGGTCTCCAGAGCAGGAGCCTCCCCAGCCTCTGTGGGCAGCCTGGTCCAGGGCTCCGGCACACTTGGCTCCCTTGCGGCGCTCACCCACGAGCTCCAGCGGTGCCACCGTGCTCGCGCCGCCATGGTCATGTGTGTGCACGTGTGTGCACCCATGAGGACATGCGAGTGCATTCACAAGCACACACGTGGGCACCAGTGTCTTTGAGCACACATGTGTGCATGTGCATGCCTGCATCCATAACCATGTGCAGGTGCGTGTGTGTGCCCCATGGAGTASAGACACGTGCATGTGTGCATGCATTCACAAGCACATGTGTTTGCACATGTGTGTGTGCACATGTGGAGGTGCACCCATGAGTGCACTCGCATACACAGGTGTGTTTCCATCGGCGAGCACATGCATGTGCACACATATCTCTCCACCAGCACAGGATCCGCGGCCGTGTGCACCCCAGAGCGTGTGCGTGTGCACGCGTGTGTGTTTGTGCGTATGTGCGTGTTCGGGCGTGCGCTGCCCCTTTAAGAGCGGTGAGGGAGGGCGCGGGGGCACTGCCCTTTTAAGAGCGTCCTGGTGGGCCCGGCCGGCCCTGCCCCTTTAAGAGCGGCGGGGCGCCGCGAACAGGTGCTGCGGCGAGGCACAACATTCCGAGGGGGGGGGACACGAGCCGGTGCTGAGTGGCGGCGCGCCTAGCCAATGGGAGCGCCCGCCGGCGCCGCGCGGGCCAATGAGCGGGGCGGAGTAAGGGGAGGGGCGGGTCTCCCGGGCGGCGCTCGCCGCGGGGGAGCCGGTTCGGCGGCGCCGTGAGCGGGCCCGGCCCGGCCCGGTCCGGTTGGGCCACGGGTGGCGCGGCCGAGGCCCGTTCGTTCCGTCCGGGTCCGGTTCGGAGCGGTTCGGGCCCGGTTCGGAGCGGCTCGGTGCGGTTCGGAGCGGYTCGGTGCGGTTCGGAGGGGCCATGGCGAGGCGGGCGGCGGGCGCCGCGCTGCCTCAGGGCGAGGACTTCTCGTTCGTGAGCCCGCTCGTGAAGTTCGTGCTCTTCTTCTTCAACATGCTCTTCTGGGTGAGTGCCCGGGGGGGGCCTTGGGGACACGGGGACCCCCGGCCCTGGGGGGGCTCCTGGGGGCCCCGGTCCGGGAGAGGCTCCCCGTGGAATGGGACTTCTGGGTCTCCCTATCCCGTGGGATCCCCCCCGCACCCTCAGGGGAACTGGGCCCACCCAGTCCTTTATGGGTGGGCACGACCCTGGGGGGGGGTCCCCTTTCCTAGGGGTTTTGCCCCCCCCTCCATGATTTGGGGGGCTGAACCCCCCACCCTGCGCTGGGACCCCCCTTGGGCTTCCCGGCCCCCCTCACAGGTGACAGGTCCCGTCCTGTCGTCCCTGTGGTGCTCCCGGGGGGGGGGGTGTCCGGGCCCCTTGTCCCCAGAGGGGGGGCCGCAGGAGGGATGACACGGGGCCTTGTCACCGCGGGGCCTTGTCACCGCTCGGGTCGAGCCCGTCTTGTGCCTTGAGCGGCTCCAGGTGCCGCTCCCRGAGGACAAAATCCGGGAACGCGCGCGGTGCTGCAGGCGCTTGGATAGAGGGAAGGGGAGCCCCGGAGCGGGATGCCYGTGGATGCCGGAGGGCAGGTCCCGCTCCGAGGAAGCGCTGGGCTCGGGGGCTGCCGTGGCCCGGCCGGGCRTCCGGGATGGGATCCTAAGGCCGCCGTGTCCCCCTGCGGCGCCCTCCTCCCCTCCGCCTCCTCCCYGCGGCCCCGGCTGACCCGCGTGGGGTTTCTGCTCCGCTTCCCGTCCCTCTGCGGCCGCTTCCCCTTCCCGCGGGGCCGGCTGCCGCCCTCGGGCGTCCCAGGCCGCCTCGCTGCTTCCCTCTCGCCTCTCCTGGAGTCTCCCGGGGCGTTTGGTGCCTCCCCAAGGGCTTTTTGGGGGTGCGGATCCCCSGTCCTCCCCAGAGCAGCCGGGCGCCATGGGGACCGAGGACTCGGCCCCATCTCCACCTGCTCGTTGCAGCCCCCGAGCCCRGCGGGTCGGGCGGGTTTCGGTCCAGCTCCCTGCCCGTCGGTGCAGCCGTCGCTTCCTCCGCGTCTCTGTGACGAGGCGGCGTCAAAAACCTGGCTCAAGTCAAGGGGACAACGGCCACAGCTCTCCCCCTGTCCCCTGAGCCCGTCCCCTCATCCCCCTYGCTCATCCACTCGTTCTACGGGGATATCCCGTTGGATAAGCACCGTTTCCCTTGATAAATCCGTGTTGACAACYGCCATCCCCGTCCTGGCCTCCACGTGTGCGGGGTGGGATCCCGGCATCCCCCTCCTCGCCCCTCTCGGGGACAGCGGCTCTGCCCGTCCTTGGGACCGTCCCGCTTCCCAGGACCGTTATCGGTGACGGAGCGTGGCCGCGTGGGGGTCCGGGCCAGCTCCCTGCAGAGGATTCCCCGGAGCGGCTGCTGTGTGGGGGCACCATGAGGCCCCCCCGCCTGGGCATTTCTCCCTGTATCCCGCTCTTCTGCTCCGGGAGAGGACGGGAGCTGCTTTGGACGTGGGCTGGGGGCAGGACAGCGGAGCGGAGCCGTCGCCGCTCTGCTCCACGCTCAGTCTGCTGCTCGGCCGTGGAGCGTCCCCTCCTTGTCCTGCGCTCGTCCCGGGGAGGTGGCTCCGCTCCTTTTAACCTGTTTTCCTGTAAAACTGCCTGTTTTGTCCCCAAAGCTCCCGCCGAGGAAGCAGGACGCGTGCGGTCCCTGTTGAAGCTGGGGGGGCGTCTCGCTTGGCCCCATCCAGCCGGAGGGGCCGGGGGACGCGTGGCGGTGGGGGCAGCGCGCAGGTGACGTCCCCTCGTTTGTCCCTGCTCCACAGATGATCTCCATGGTCATGGTGGCGGTGGGCGTCTACGCGCGGCTGCTCAAGCACGCAGGTGAGCGCGGGCACACCGTGCCGTCCGCGGGGCCGGGCGGCCCCTCCGCGGGGCGGCGGGCAGCCCTGCTCACGGCCCCGCCGCAGAGGCAGCCATGGCCTGCCTGGCCGTGGACCCCGCCATCCTGCTCATCGTGGTGGGCGTCCTCATCTTCCTCATCACCTTCTGCGGCTGCATCGGCTCCTTGCGCGAGAACATCTGCCTGCTGCAGACGGTGAGCGCGCCCGCCGGGCCCTCGTCCCCTGGGGAAGACGCTGTCCCCTGGCAGAGGTGACGCCGAGGGGTTTGGCACCCCTTCCAGCTGGTTCTCCAAGCGTGGTCGTGCCTGGAGGTCACCGTGCCCCCCTGCCCTGGGCACCCTCACCGACATGTCCAGAGGGAGAGAATTCCCTCCGGGATGTGTGCGTTTCCTCCGGCGCTCCCCTGCCCTTCCCAGGCATCCCTGTGTGCCGGCTCCTTCCCAGCGCGGGGGCGGGAGGGTGCCAGGCTGGCGCGGCGCCGCGGCAGCGCCCGCTGACGCCTTCCTCCCCCCGCAGTTCTCCATGTGCCTCACCGTGGTCTTCCTCCTGCAGCTGGCGGCCGGCGTGCTGGGCTTCGTCTTCTCCGACAAGGTGCGCCTGGGGCCGGGGGGCGCGCGGGGCTGGGGACGCGGCGCCGCTCACGGCCCTCGCGGCAGGCGCGCGGGAAGGTGAGCGAGATCATCAACGGCGCCATCGTGCACTACCGCGATGACCTGGACCTGCAGAACCTCATCGACTTCGGGCAGAGGGAGGTGCGTGCGGGGCCCCCTCCGGCGGACGGGCACGTGTCCCCCGGGAGCCCCGTCCTGCGTCCTCCGCCCCACTCACCCTCTGGGCACGTGGGATCCCCAGGGCTCTTCCCAAGGGGATTTCATGCTAAGGGTGAAGGCGCCTGGGGAAAGGGCCTTGAACAGGGGGAAGAAACTCCAAAGGCTCCTGCTGTCCCTCTGAGCGGGAGCTGTTGAAGTGATGGGAATAGGAGGGAACGCGGAGCCCTGGAGCAGGGCGGCCGTGGGCGAAGCCCCCATGAGCGGCCGGGCCGGGGCCGTGGGGCCGCTGAGCAGCCCCGTGCCCGCTCCGTGCAGTTCAGCTGCTGCGGGGGCGTCTCCTACAAGGACTGGTCCCAGAACATGTACTTCAACTGCACGGCCACCAACCCCAGCCGCGAGCGCTGCTCCGTGCCCTTCTCCTGCTGCCTCCGGGACGCCGACGAGGTGAGAGACCCCCGCCCCAGCGACCCCTCTGGGGTCCCCCCAGCACCAGAAACCCCCCTGGGACGGAGTTGGGGCTCTCTGGGGAGCCCACGGCTGGAGGGACGAGGGTGACACAGAGGGGACGTGGATAAGGGGACGCAGAGGGAGTCCTGGTGCCCGGGACCAGTGGGGTACCCCGCTGCGGTTCCATCAGAGCTGTCCCCTGTGTCCCCTCGCAGGTTGTCATCAACACCATGTGCGGCCAGGGCATGCAGGCCATGAMCTACCTGGAGGCCAGCGAGTTCATCTACACCAACGGCTGCATCGACAAGCTGGTCAACTGGATCCACAGCAACCTCTTCCTGCTGGGCGGCATCGCCCTGGGCCTGGCCATCCCGCAGGTACCGCGTGCGGAAGGGGCTCCGGGGGGCCCGAGGAGGTGCAGACGGTGGGTGCGGGGCCCACGGGGGACAAGGGGCGTCCTGCGCGGTATGAGGGGCGTCCCGTGGCGCTCAGTGCCCGCTCCTCTCCGCAGCTCGTGGGCATCCTGCTCTCCCAGATCCTTGTGAACCAGATCAAGGACCAGATCAAGCTGCAGCTCTACAACCAGCAGCACCGGGCGGACCCCTGGTACTGAGCCCGCGGGCCGGGCAGACCCCTGGGCGAAGGGGAGAACCAAGGCCCTCCAGAGAGGGCCTCAGCTGGAGCCAGGTCCAACCGTTGTCCCCRAGGCCGGGGACAGGACAGTGGCCGCCTCTGCCAGTGACGCTTTGGCCCCACCGGCGTGTGATGCTGCCCCTGCACGGAGCCTCCCGATCCTGAGGTTAACTGGAGTTAAGGGACAATCCGCAAAGGGACAAATGTCCCTGGGGCTGCCCGTGTCCCTGGGGACGGCTGCGGTGTCTCTGTCGTCACCTCGGGAACCCCCGGTYCACAGGGAGAGCTGGTGGGAGCTCCACGGGAAGGAGGATGGTGGCTTGAAGGGGTTGGAGAATCCRGGACCCGCAGGGCCCTGGGGACACGTGGGGGCCCTGGGGACTCAGTGCCTTGAGCCACCCCGCGCTGCTTTGTGCCTGCGTCGTGCCCAGACCCCTTCCCTTTGCTTCCGCAGAGAATAAAGAGAGTTGGGGCTGGAGGTGCCAGCGTGGGGACTTGGGGACCAGCAGGGCGCRAGGCAGAGCTGGGGGGGACGGAGCACCCGGGAGCGGGCGGATGTTGGCGCTGCATCCCGCGGGAGCGATGCCGTGGGGTGCTGGAATGGGAGGGCGCCCCCAGACGGGAGGCACAGCCCTGTAGGAGCCACCAGAGAATCCCCCGTGTGGAGACGTGTCCCAGGTCTCACAGGGAGGGAGGCGGCGGGGAGCAGAGGGATGCGGCCCCTGTCCCCCTCCTGCCTTCCTTGCCATCCTCCTCCTCCTCCTGCCCCTGCGGAGCCGGGGAGGAGCCTGCAGGAGCTGGGCCTGGCAAAAAACTCAAACTTGGCGTTTTTGGGTGCGAAGCCAAACGCTGGCGTCYGCCCTGGCGGGGGGAGGGACACACCCCCCCGCTCTCCCCATCCCCCCCGCCCCGGGAAAGCCATCCCGGCATTCCCAGCCGCTTTCCCAAGCGCGCCGTGGGTGGGTTGTGTTCCTCTTCCCCCCGCGCCGCTCGTTCCCTTTCCGGCTGCGCTCGGGCTGCCGGGAGCGGGCGCCGGCAGCGGGACACGCGGGTGGTCCCCCCCGCCCCGGCCTCGGCCTTTGTGCACCCGGCACCGCCTCTCCCCCAAAACGCAGCATTTCTCCCCAAAAAAGCAGCTTCTCTCGTCCCCAGCGTGGCTTTCCCAGCCCAAAACAGCTGCTTTTGTCTCCAGAGCAGCTTCTTTTGTCCTAAAAGCGACTTCTCCGCCCCAAAATTGCAGCTGCTTTCCCCACTAAGCAACTTTTATCCGCTCAGAGGTGACTCTTCTCACCCCTAAAGTGACTTTTCTTGCCCAAAAGCAACTTCCCCTCAAAGCATCTTCTGCCCCTGCAAAATTACTTTTGCCCCCCCAGGAGCATCTTTTCTCCCCCAAAACCACTTATTCTCCCCTCAAATTCAACTTCTCTTCCCCCAAAAGGGCCTTTCCCAGCCAAAAGCARCTTCTTTCCCCCCAAAAAAGTGATTTCTCTTCCCAAAAGTGACTGTTTCCCCCCACAATGGATTTCTGCCTYGCAAAAGTAACTTTTGGACCCCCAAAGGTGCGTTTTCTCCCCAAAAGCAGCTTATGTCCCCATAAAGTTAAATTTTTTTTTCTTTTCCCCAGTAAAAAATGATTTTCCCTGCTAGAAGCAACTTTTCTTTCCTCAAAAGTGTCTTTTTTGGCTCCCTAAAGTGATTCCCCCCACAGGAAAGTGTTTTTCCCCCAAAAAGAAAGAACTCTTTCCCCCAAAAAAGCAACTTTTTCCCCCAGAAGGCAACTTCCTTTCCTCCAAAAAGTGATTTTTCCTGCCTGCCCCAAAAMCCTTTTTTTTCTCCAAAAGTGTATTTTTTGCCCAAAAAAGTGATTTCCCTCCCAGAATGTGACTTTCCCCTCCAAAAAAATGACTTTTCTTCCCCCCAAAAGCAACTTTTCTTCTCAGAAAAACTTTTCCTCCCAGAAAAACAACTTTTTTTCCATGGAAGTGACTTTTTTATCCTGAAAATTTGCTTCTCTCTGCAGAAAAATAACGTTTCTCTCCCCAAAGCAGCTCCTCTTGGCAGATAAGCAGCCAAAACTGCACAAAAGTAACTTCTCCCATCCAGAAGTGATTTTTTTCTCCCCAAAAAAAGTATTTTTTCTTTTTGCCATAAAAGCCACTTTCCTTCCCCAAACGAGGCTCTCCCGGAAAATAAAAAAAAAAGGCGGCGGCGGCGCCTTCCCTCCCGAGCGGCCACTTCCGTCCCCCCCCGAGCCGGGGGCGCCGATCCCGAGCCCAATCCCACTCCCGCTCCGCGCGGCTCCCGCCGGCACCGGGGCCGCTGGGGGGGGCGGCGCGGGGGCCGCGGCGGCTCCGCTCCTCCCGCCGCGCCACATTCCTGGTCCAGGCGAGCGCAACAAAGAGGCCGGGAGCGGGGGCCGGGACTGGGAAGCGGGAGTCGGAGCTAGGACCAGAGCGGAGGCCGGGACCAGAGCGGAGATCGGAGTTAGGAACGGAGCGGGGAGCGGAGTTTGGATCCGAGTGGAGGCCGGGACCGGAGTGGGAACGGGAGGGGGAGCGGAGTGGGAACCGGCACCAGGACTGGAGCGGAGGCCGGAGCGGGGTCTGGGCCCCGAGCGGGGCCAAAGTTAGGAGCGAAGTGGGGGCCGAAGCGGGAGTTGGAATTTGGACTGGAGAGGGGTCTGGTTCTGGAGTGGAGCTGGAGTGAGGACAGGAGCAGGGGCCGGGACCGGAGTGCGAACCGGGACCGGAGGGGGGTGCGGAGTAGTGAGCGGAGCGTGGGCCGGCACCGCGGCGTGGAGCGGCGTTAGGAGCGCGGCGGGCGCCGGGCCCGTCCCGGCGCGGGTCGCGCGCCCGGTTGCTGGCGCCGGGCATGGCCGGTGCCGG